>PISX010013594.1:0-56100 GCA_004024625.1 Mellivora capensis | reverse complement strand
CTTTTTCAATATTCCTTTGGCTATTTGAGGTCTTTTCTGGTTCCATATAAATTTTAGGATTATTTGTTCCATTTCTTTGAAAAAAATGGGTGGGATTTTGATAGGGATTGCATTAAATGTGTAGATTGCTTTAGGTAGCATAGACATTTTCACAATATTTGTTCTTCCAATCCAGGAACATGGAACATTTTTCCATTTCGTTGTGTCTTCCTCCATTTCTTTCATGAGTACTTTATAGTTTTCTGAGTATAGATTTTTAGCCTCTTTGGTTAGGTTTATTCCTAGGTATCTTAGTTTTGGGTGCAATTGTAAATGGGATTGACTCCTTAATTTCTCTTTCTTCTGTTTTGTTGTTGGTATAGAGAAATGCAACTGATTTCTGTGCATTGATTTTATATCCTGACACTTTACTAAATTCCTGTACAAGTTCTAGCAGTTTGGGAGTGGAGTCTTTTGGCTTTTCCACATATAGTATCATATCATCTGCAAGGAGTGAGAGTTTGACTTCTTTGCCGATTTGGATTTCTTTTTGTTGTCTGATTGCTGAGGCTAGGACTTCTAGTACTATGTTGAACAGCAGTGGTGATAATGGACATCCCTGCCGTGTTCCTGACCTTAACGGAAAAGCTTTCAGTTTTTCTCCATTGAGAATGATATTTGCGGTGGGTTTTTCATAGATGGCTTTGGTAATATTGAGGTATGTGCCCTCTATCCCAACCCTTTGAAGGGTTTTGATCAGGAAGGGATGCTGTACTTTGTCAAATGCTTTTTCAGCATCTATTGAGAGTATCATATGGTTATTGTTCTTTCGCCAGGATTATTTTCTTAGAACAAGAAGTAAATAGGTGCCTCTCACTTGATAGGACAGATAAATCCCTATGCCTCAGTTTCTCTGTCCTTAAAATGGGATCAGGAAGAATACTTGCCTGTACTAGTTTGCTGGGACTGCTGTAACAAAATACCACAAAAGAGGTGGCTTCAGCAACAGAAATTTATTGTGTCATAGTTCTGGAGGCTATATGTTCTGGAGACTAGAAGTTGTAGATCAAGGTGTCAGCAAATCTGGTTCTTTCCTAGGGCTTTTGGTGGCTTGCTGACAGTCTTTGGTCTTCTTGATCTTTGTCTTCATCTTCACATGGTATTATCCTGGTGTGTGTGTCTGTATCCAAATCCCCCCCCCCTTTTTATTAATAACATACACCAATCATAGTGGCTTAGGAACCCATTCTATTCCAATATGACCTCATCTTTTTTTTTTTAAGATTTAATTTATTTATCTGACAGAAAGAGAGATCACAAGTACGCAGAGAGGTGGGCAGAGATAGAGGAGGAAGCAGGCTCCCTGCCGAGCAGAGAGCCCGATGCGAGGCTTGATCCCAGGACCCTGAGATCATGACCTGAGCCAAAGGCAGAGGCTTAACCCACTGTGCCACCCAGGCACCCCCCAATATGCCCTCATCTTAATGTAGCTAATATATCTGCAGTGACCCTGTTTCCAAATTAAGGTGATATTTTTAGGTCCTGGGGTTTAAAATTTCAAAATATGAATTTGGGGAGGGGCACAATTCAACCCATAACACCTCATAGAGTATTGTGTGGATTAAATGAGTATATAAAGTGCTATTTGAGCATTTGCTCTAATTATTATTGGTAAGCAGACATCCTAAAGAGTAACAATGTACATAATTATAAATACTATTTGAGGACCTACTATGTGTCAGGACTATATTATAATATTTCTTAGTAATTCTTATAGACACTTTTTTTTAAAGATTTTATTTATTTGACAGGTAGAGCTCACAAGTAGGCAAGAGAGGCAGGCAGAGAGAGAGGAGGAAGCAGGCTCCCTGCTGAGCAGAGCACCCGATGCGGAGCTCGATCCCAGGACCCTGGGATCATGACCTGAGCCAAAGGCAGAGGCTTTAACCCACTGAGCCACCCAGGCGCCCCTCATAGACACTTTCAAAGTAGGTTCTTTATCTCCAGTATCCCAGTTTACAATTGGGTAAACTGAGGCTAGAGAGGTGATATCATTTTCATGTGGTTGAAACTTCATAAGTTGTTTATGATTGTAAAGAAGACTATAAGCTCAACTTGACTGAAACACTTTGAGTCATGGCAGAAGATTTCAAAAATGTATAACTCCTTTCTTACTTTTGTATGTAAATGCAATTTTCCATGTAGTATATGGACTTTGCGTGATCAAGTATCTGCCATGTTTTTAGACAGGAAGCTCAGCTGTTGCATGAAAACTGTTAACTAAACATATAAAAATAGTCATTTTGATCTTTTCAATAATGTCTTTAAAATAGTGGTGGGTTTCTGATTTAGTTAACATTCAGTGGACGGTCCCTGATATAGTGTAAGGAATCTCTAGACCAATAAAATGGGGTTCCTGCCTTCTGAGAGCTCATAGTTGGATTCAGGAGTGTGCTGATGGGCTCGGCCACTGGCCAGACTTGAAATCAGTTGGATGAGTGCAGCGGGGCTGGAGCCCAGTGAGGAAGGGGTCAGATTGGTGGTTAGTGGGGAAGGTGCAGAGGAACCTACTTGGAGTCAGTGAGTCATTTCATGAAATGAAATGTCATCATTTCAGACATTCTTAACTCTGAAGAGAATCTTCTCTTCATTGCAAGTGCAGGGAGGTGGGGACCCACTTTAGCTGTGCCTTTGGGTCAGTCAACAAGGTTGAAAGGTTCAAGATACACTTAGCTGTATCAACCCATGCCTGATTTTCCAGAAATGTGGTGGAAGTTGAATGGGTACCATAGGCTTAGAATGTATTGGGTAGTCACTGCCAATGGAAGAATGAAAACCAGTTGTTTTCTCGTAAGGCCATCTTCTCTCAGAACTCAGAATATGATGGAAGGTATTTGCTTAAGAGTCATTTAACAGCTAGTCATCCACTGGGACTCCTGACAAAATGAATATTTTCTGGAGATGGAAATGCTGGGCTTGGTGCCATGTGCAAAAGTGAATGTAATAGGGTTCTTGCTTTGGAAGAGCATGTAGTCTTAAGGGAAGACAGATCCTCCAAACTTTTCTCCTCACTTGCCTGAATATGAAATACTTCCTGCTCTCAAATGAATTATGCTGATGTTGATTAATGATAATGGAATAATATTACTTGGCATTTATAGGATGCTTTTAACTTTCCAAAGCGCTTTCCCATATGATTTTCTTCTGCCAGCCTGTCAAACAAGCATGGGTATAGATGAGGTCTGGGCTGTGACCAGAAGTAGCATAAGACTTTTCCCGAGCCTGGTCTGGCTGCCGCTTTTCTGAGAGTAGTGACCATCTCTAGTCATTCCTTTCTAGTGTGTGGCTTCAGCCCTTCCCCTCCATTTTCTACACTGTGCTTCTGTTGTTCTGGTCTTTTTTGCTGTTGCTCTGGAGTTCTCTACATACCACACTGTGCTCTTTGGAGCAAAGCTATTACAGAAATCTAATAAATAATAAATTTCAGTGCTCAGACAGATCAATAAAATGCATGATAAGAAGAGGCCATTATGGTGAATGAAAAAAGCACAAGAGGATGCCCCCAGCAGCATCAACCTTCAGCCAGGAGAAGTGAGCCTCCTGAAACAACAAAGACCAAGCAGACCATCTCAGGGGATTTTGAAGCCTTCATTTCTTAGTTCATCCACAGACATTCATTGAAGGTCGGTCCCCTGCTGTGCCCGATGCTGGACACCAGGCATGCAGAGAGACCTTCTGCATTCTGGAGCTCAACAGTTTAGCCAGGGAAATGGCTAATAGTAAAGCATATAGCTAATAGTAAAGCAATGTTAGTGCCTCTGCAGACAATACACAAAGATCTCTGAGAGCTCAGAGGGGGTAGGAGCCAGCTGCGGAGAGGAGAGGGGAGTTAAAGTGATGACCATGGACTTCACCTATAAAGGATGGATAAGATGTTTTTGGGTGGAAGAATTGAAAGAACTGTGACACAGAATGTTTTCCAAGGGCAGTAAAGAGCAAGTACAGAAGTGCCTGATTATACATGTACTGACATGACTGGGGATTTTTAGTCCATACTTTTCATCAAAGCATTTAAGGTCTTTTAAAATCTGGAGCAGTCTAGATAACCACTCTTATCTTCCCGCTCAGCCTGCTCCCATATTTTTGATTCTTACTGTTTAAGAAAGTATTAGGCCCAGTAAGCAAGCAGTGAGCACAAGGGCAAGGAGACTTGGGCCCAAGAGTGCTGGCAGAGCGGATTCCTGGGGATCTCAGGTTGGCCCTGTAGGAGGAAGAATCTGAGGGGAGTGGTCCAGCCTTCTTATCTCCCTGGTCACATGGAGAGAACATATAGCAGAAGGGACATTTTACCTCATAATGCTTTTCCTTCTAACTTCCCATTTTCCAAACATGTGGCCCAAATCAGCATCCCTGAACTTGACTTGGCAATAACAATTCTCTTCTTCTTCTCTGTGGGGACAGTGGGAGGATATGGAGACAGGAGCCTGAATTCTCCTAGAAGGAAACTTCAACTTCCAACCACAAGTTTGTTACAAAATCTGATGCAGAGCTGAGGTAAGAGTCAAAGAAGGCCCTGTGCTAAAGAAATGTCCTCTATCAGCTCCTCAATGTTTTTCTTCTGGACTTTCCTCATTTATTTATTTACCCACTCTTTCTTTCTACCTCCCAGGTACAAGGTTTCATCCTTTGCCTCATTTTTGCCTTTCCCTATGAAGGTGGCCACTGATAAATTAATTCTGGGGAAAGAGTCTATACACTTGGAAGTCAGAGGTGGGTTCAAATCTAGAACTATTACTAGCTTAGCTATGTGACATTGGGAAAATTACTTAACCTGTCCAGGTCTTAGTTTCCTTAAATGTAAACAGGAAATAAATTTGCGGCTTTAGATTTGCTGGGAAGATAAAATCAGATAATGTGTGATGCATCATGTAGTCCCTTGTCACGCCATTCCGTACATCAACGGCAGTTCTGCATCTTGCTCTGATAGTTCTTTATCAGTGGTATGTTCTACCAGAATGAGCTTTAGGTGGCGACAGCTTTCTCCAGCAGTTACTAGCTTTTTCTCCTTGGGCAACTTCACTTTGATGAGGCTTAGTTTTTTTTCTTTAGAAAATTGAAAAACACTATACCCCCCTCCTTGGATTTTTGTGTGGATTAATTGGGGGAACCTACATAAAGTACTTAGTGTGGTATTTTACATAAAAGGTGCTTAAAATTGCCAGCCCCTTCTCCTGCAGGCTCATATAGAGTTTTTAACTTGTTTTACTCTTTGCTGGCATTCTGTCTCCTTTTAGCCATGTTAACTGCTGGCTGTCCACCCAAATCCATTCTCCTAGTTTTCTTTCCTTTGGCCATTTTCTCTCCATTTCCAGCCTTCTTTATCATGAAGTGTAACCACTTGACTGTTTCATAGCAGAATGTGAAGGGAAGTGATGTGTGCCACTTCCAGGCTTAGCCATTAATTTCCCGCAAGCCCCCCTCTGCGTGCTTCTCCCCCTTCCAAATGACTGGGATGGGGCTGCCCGGAGTGACCTCGGAAGCCATTCAGCTGAGCTGCCATCAGCCTGAGTCCCTGAACTGTTGAGCAGAGTAAGTCGTCAACATTTACCACAACTCTGTCACACACACACACACACACACACACACACACTCTCTGAACTGGAACATCTGGAAATAAACTATTATCTTTGAACCATTTAATTCTGTGTCTTTTGGTTCTGGCTATTTAGCCTACCTGAATACTCATTGTTTCCCTCCTTCTGTCTCTGAGTGTGACTGATATCGCTGGGAGATGCCAACTGTAGAGCGCTTTACAAAGAGCACTGAATCTATGAGCAGAACTGGGTTTGAGACTTGGCTTTGTACCCAACAGCTATATGAATGTTTTATTTACTTATTCAACCCTTTTCCTTCTTATTTAAAAAAAAATGGTGATTATCTATGTGACTTTGTTGGATCATTTAACTTCTTGGGTTTCAGATTATTTACCTGCATATTTTATAACAGAATTATTGTAAAGATTAATTAGTATAATGCATGTTATAATTTTTAATCTCTACAGTCCTATGAAACTTTACTGTCTGAAATGGTAGCCCCTAGCCGTATGTTGCTATTGAGTACTTGAATCGAATTGAGATATTCTGTAGGTGTAAAATACACACCGGATTCCATAGGCTTTGTACAAAAATTTAAAGAAAGAGTATCAAACTACTCAAGAATTTTGGTGTTGATTACATGTTGATGTGATCGTATTTGGGATATGTTAGTTTAAATATATTATTGAAATGAATTCCTTTTTTTAATTTTTTAATGTGGCTGCCTGAAAGTTTAGGGTCACATACATGGGTCATACTACATTTCTGTTGGACCGTGCTGCTCTGGATGTTAAAGTATTATTATTGAATATCAGCGGACATCCTCTAATACCTCCAGATGTGGGACATGGGTAGTGGGAATTGGGAAGAAAGGTTATTTTTAGATGGAGATGATGGTCTATTCAGGGCTGTTATTGGGATTAAAATTTCTTTATGTATAGAGCACATAGGTGGCATAGTCCATTGAGCGTTAGACTCTTGGTTTCAGCTCAAGCCCTGATCTTGGGGTTGTTAGATGGAGCCCCGTGTCGGGCTCCGTGCTCCTTGTGGAGTTGGCTTGAGTTTCTCTCTCCCTCTTCCTCTGCCCCTCCCACTTATACTCTCTCTCTCTAAAATAAATAAATCTTAAAAAAAATTTATATGTATGATCTGTGGTTTATAGAAGTTCAACAGGGGTAGATATTGTTATTCTCCCACCTTTTCTTTTTATTCAAGAACAGCTTCCACAGTCAGTGGCTACTGGCTTTGACTTTTCTCATTAAGGAAAACATTCTTTTGTTTCCTATTTTAAAAACGCTTCTAAAATGTATTTGCAATATCAAAGCTGAGGCTGTTTTTGTTCTCCTTTACAGCCTTTTTAATGTCACCATCTCCCTAGATGTGTAGTTATAACAGCTAACCTCTCTGAATCTAATCTAAGGAAACTGAGAGCAATTAGCTTCATTGGAATTAAGGGAATAGGTTTCAAGTCTAGTAATCCCTATTTTTAAAGCCCTTTGCTTACTTAATGCCTTTCTTTAATCAAATCACTGCCCCTTAATTTTAAAGAAAGAGGGGGTGGAACTAAATGGCTATTAGCCTAAGCCTGGAAATGTTTTTTCTTTGTTTTTGGTTGAAGATCCATAATTTGAATTGTCTATGTGAAGCATGTTATTTCCAGAACTGCTCTCTTAGAAGCAAATTCCTGTTTCCTTACTTCTCTTGTCTTCTCTTCCCATCTCTTCTCTTCCTCCCCACTCTTTACCTTTTTCTTCTTTCCTTCCTTCCCTTCTCTCTTTCTCTCCCCCATCCCCTCCTTTCCCGTTTTCTCTTCCCTCTTCCTCCTTGGTTCATAAATACAAAGATGGAAAGAGGATGACCCAGGAAGATGGAGAAACTGTCCCATTTGTGGCCACCTGCAAGCCAGAAGTCACTAAGATCAGGCACTAATACATTTCTTCCCCAGGCACGTATGTATTTTGTATTAACATGGCTCTCTAGACACTCTCAGGGCCAGTGTACCCCCTCTTACTTCCTGGATGGAAGCTGTTTATGTTCTCATTTGAGGGGGTAACCCTGAGAGAAGTGTTAGGTTTCTTTTTTCTAAATGGCTTTATCGAGATATAATTCACTTGACATAAACTTCACTCTTTTAACATATACAATTCAGTAGTTTTTAGTGTACTCAAAGAGTTGTACCACCGACTGCACTACCGGATTTCTTCATTTCTTCCACCCCTCCAAACAAGTATGCATTTGCACTTGGTTCTTGTGCCCTCTTCTCCTAGCCCCTGGAAACGTCCATCTCCTTTTTGCCTCTACTGATTTGCCTATGCTGGACCTTTTCTATGAATGAAATCATGCAGTATCTGGCCTTTTGGAACTGGCTTTCACTTAGCATCACGTTTTTGAGTTTTGTCCATATTGTAGCTTGTGTCAATGTTTCGTTCTTTTTCTTGCTGAAGATATTTCATCTCAGGAGTTTGGCATCTTTTGTTTATCCATCCATCCATCTGTTGTACTCAACTTTTGGCTCTTATGAACAATGTTGCTCTGAATATTTGTATACAGATTTTTTTGCATGGAGGTTTTCAATTCTTGTGAGTACATACCTAGGAGTAGAAGTGATGATCAAATGGTAACTGTTATATTTTATCACCAAACTGTTTTCACAAGTAGCTGCATCATTCTGTAATCCTACCTGTCCTTGCCAACACTTGTTATTGCCCATCTTTTTTATTTTAGCTATCTTAGTGAGTTTGAAGTACTATCTCATGGGTTTGTTTTGCATTTTTTTGGTGATTAATAATGTTGAGCAATTTTTCATATGTGTATGAACCATTTGTACATCCTCTACTGAGAAAGTCCTATCCAAATTTTTTGCCAATCCAAATATTTTTTTTAAATTGAGTTGTTTGTCTTTCTACTGTTGAGTTTTAAGAGTGCTTTATAGTGCTTTATATATCCTGTATACAGGTCTCTTATTCATATATGATTTGCACACATTTTCTTTATCTGTGGATTGCTTTTTCGCCTTTTAGATGGAATCTTTTGAAGCCCCCAATTTTTAATTTTGTTGAAGCCTACTTTATCTGTCATTCCTTTTGCCACTTGTGCTTTGAGTGTCACATCTGAGAAAGAATGACCTAATTCACAGAAGTTTCTTTCAGGCCTTTGCAAACAGAGATATATACAAGAGGGTGCTTTATGATTTCTAGCCTGCCTTTGTCAGCCTCCAGTGGCTTCCAGGCAAAGTTCTGGCCAGGCCATCAAAGAATTGTTTGAATCTTATTTTCCTAGCAGGCTGTTGGTGTGAGGAGGGCACAGCTGCTAGGCATTTGGACACTGCGGCAATTGCTTTAATTGGACATTCCTCACCTCTCTGATCTGACTTGTTAATGGCTTTTTAAGTGAGACACACCAGCCAAGTGAATTAGACTATTTGGCAAGTCAATCCCAGCTCACTCGGAAGCGTTAATCCATGGAAAATAAGCAGAGGCCATCAGCCAGGAAGAAACCTGAATCTCATTTGCAGAGGTGAAAGGGAAAGAGCTGTTGTCTGGCATCTCAGCAACTTCCAAGCACACTTCCAAGGGCTGTCATATCTAACCGCTCTCTCAACCACACTTCTTCAGCTCAGCAAATGTTTGTTAGTGCCAGCAAAATGGCTATGAGAACCACAAGGGAGGTCTGTTATGGTACCTGCCCTGAGGAGCTTCTTCTCATTGGAGGGAATAGAAAATACACAAATGAAATTTTTAGAAATCTGTCACTGATACTGTCAGATACTTTCCATCCATTCCTCCGTTTCATATATTCTAGCTTCAGTTGACTGCTCTACACACATTTTTCACTCAGAGAAGACTGAATGTCACCAATAACCAACTAATTGCCAAATACGATGGACTTCCAAATCTGTGTCTACAGTCTTGACCTTTCTCCTGGGCTCCTCCCTGACTTCCCATCTGCCTTCCACAGAGCTTCGTCTTGGCAGTGCAAGCTCCACAGATTGCAAACGGAACTTCTTCCTTCCTTCTTTCTCACCTCTTTCAATCTCACCGATCTGTGCTACTCTTTGGTCATAACACAGCCACCTTCCCCAGTTACCAATGTCTCCTTTTTTCACCCCCACATCACCAGTTCTAGTCCATTATGTTCCTTCCTTTCCTACCCACTGCTTTCGTTCTGATTTTGACCGTGTCTTTCCTGAATATCACTGTTTAAAGCTACTGTACCTACAACCATTTCTCCTCTAATTCCTGGTCTACATTTCTTTCCAAATTATTTTTCAAAACCTGTTACTTCGTCTGGCCAGTGCTTTATTGAGACATCTGCAGTGACTCCCCACTGCCTGGAGAATAGTCTAAACTCTTTATAAGCCTATGTAGACCTGTTCATATTACCTCCGCCTCCCTTTCTAGCCTTGCCTCTCACAGCTCTAGATTCCTTTCTGTTCTCTGATCACATCGTGGTCTTCTGCACATCCATACCATGGGCCACTTTCTTTCCTCTGCCCAGAGTGTCCTGTCTCTTTCTTCTCTGCTTGGTGAACTCTTACTCACTCTTTAAGTTTGCAGACCCACATTGAATTCTACAAAATCACCCCTGAGACCCATAGGACCTTGCATAGACCTTTGTTATGGTCTTATCATACTTCTGTGATTGCTCACAAGTTTCTCTCCTGCCAGTCTCTCACTCTTTGTCCCTCCAGTGCATCCTCCAATCCCTTTCTCCCTCTTTCAGTCTCTCTGTGCACAAACTCCATGTACACACCTGTCAAGTGCTAGATAAGCAGCGACTGTCTTACCTCAGAACCCAGCATAGTACCTCACTCAAAAAAGATGTTAGATAAAATGAATGAATTTGCTGTCCCAAATATGATTAAAAAACTACAGGCAAACCTGTCCAAATTTCAAATTAGTCCATAGTGTGGTTTAAGTGCTTTTCATGTACTAATTGTTTGATTGGATGGTGGGGAGAGTTACACGAGGGCAACAAAATCCAGAAAAACCAAATGGGGGGTGGAATTTAATGATGCTAAATTGGCCATGGAGGGCCAGGAGCCAAGCCTGGAGTGGCTCATCTGGTTCTATACAGGGAACAGTTGCTTCTGGAGTTACTACATATAGGCCCTTGGAGATGGCTCATGGGATGGGTGACAGCACTGAGTTTAGTTACATGGACACTGGCTTTAGAGGCAGAAGGAATTTGGATCCAGGCTTGTCAGTCTTATTGGAGGTCATCTCCCTAACTTCTCTAAACCTCAGTAGCTACCACTGAGGTAGGAAACAAACACTCCCCTCAAGGGTTCTGTAGGAATGATGAGGATAGTATGTGTGTGCTGGAAGCCAAACCCTTTCACATGGCTGTCACATGGGAGCTATTTCATGTGCATGTTTAAAGGGATACGTATGCACGGTCTAATCTGGAAACAAATATAGGTGATACTTCTAACACTCTGACCCAGTTCCTTTGAGTGTGGTCCCTTTTCTTAATGTCTTGGATTGGGGACCAGATCCTCACTCCTGAATGCTACTGATGCTCAGAGTGATGTGCGGTTCAAGCCAGTGAACTGAAATTGTGCGAAGCGAAATTATTCCTAAAATTTATATCCTTGGGGATATTTAAATAGCAATGTCCAAGGCTGTAAACACAGCTGAGAAATGCTGTTATTGCATTTAAGAATCTCTTTTCTGTAATATTAAGACATTGTGATTTAATTGGTAAGCTGCTCTGTGATAGCATTCAATTTAAATGAGGTTTGTAGAGGGGAGGATCATAAGGCAATCTTCCATGGATCAAAGATTGCTGATGAAGTCTCCCTTATTGCCATGTGTCAGAAATTAAATCAGTGTCTACTGTCATGAACTGATCGATCAGATTCTCTTTTTGATGGTAGTATACCAGTGGGAGGAGGTGGAGAAAATGAGGATATAAAATAGAATTTTACCACTCCTGCCCTGTGCAGCCTCTTTCCGGTATTGGGAGTGCTCTGGCTCCCAGTACTGGAATATTCCCAGTCAGTATTTTCATATGAAACACATGCATGTATACTCACTCCAAGACTGGAAATCTGAGGAAATGTAATACAGAGAAAAGTATAATTTTGTCTTAAAAGAAGTCCCAGGAGCCTTGGGTTCTACGGTTAGGATTATTTCCACCTTAAATTTTCTTCTGCATTGTTGTCCATCAGTAATTGGTAACAAACAACATGCCCAATTCTCTTTCTGAAGAAGGAAGTAGAAAGGAGTATTTGCTGAGTTCCCTAAAGTTCTGGGCAAAAATACTGTCATTGATGTCTCTTGGCTTACACGAAGATGGAGGAGCTCATTTAACATGTGAGGCCTTTCACTATTAAAGCTTCATGTGAACCCGAACAGACCCAGAAGCAAAGCTTTTTTGAGACCATGACAGAAAGAGATTAAGTCAACACATCAGGTCCTGAAAAGGTTGTGAAGTGTCTGACTTAGTAT
This sequence comes from Mellivora capensis, assembly GCA_004024625.1. Lineage (NCBI taxonomy): Eukaryota > Metazoa > Chordata > Mammalia > Carnivora > Mustelidae > Mellivora > Mellivora capensis. Next base: position 44,075 of record PISX010013594.1, on the reverse strand, counting down.
ATTGTATGACACTGCTGGGCTGCATCTCAAATTTGGTCAAATTAAAGAATTCTTTTACTATTCCTTATTTAAGATGGGCTTAATTGGAGCATAGCCTCCCATGGAAAATTACTGATGCAATTACATGAACCGGATCACCATGGTGACATGCAACTCTGGGCTTGGCTGAAAACATGGAAAGGCAAGCAGACCAGGCGTCATTTACTCTTTTAGCCAGGAGGCCCCTCTCTTTGCAGAGCATTCTGACTTTCTTAGTTGCCAGTATTCTAGCAGACAGCATGGGCTGTTGGGGTACAATCTGTTCCCCATACACTGATGCATCTCCTGGGGAATTCTGTGGAAGGATGGCGTGTGCCACACATACCTTTGGATCCTTGAAAGGTTTCTCAGTGGCCAATCAGCATTTAAAGGGAGAAGGTGGTAAATGAGGTAGAAGGCTTCTGTGAATGAAGTAATGGTCTGGAAGGGGCGAAGGTTGGATTCTCATTCCGTTCATTTTCTCTGTGACCTTGGCAAATGACTTTATTTCTGTGCTTTTGCAGATGGAAGGACTCATGCAGATGGTCATATGAAACCTTGAAACCATGAGATGCTGTAGAGTTCTAAATATATGTGTCTAGGATGTGATTTTCCTCTGTTCTCAGGACAGTTACTATTTCTGGCTGTAAGTAGATCAGAGGAGAATAGTAGTCTAATGCTCTAAGAAGAAAACGAGTGTTAAGCTGGATATTGGTGTGCTTAGCTGCAATTAAGGAAGCTGCTGCAGAATTCGTGACTCACCCCTGTATCAGGATGGCAGAGCTGTCTTATGCCGAGTTTTTGACTCTTCTCCCCTGTTCAGTGTGTTGGAAGTCTTTTTTGTGATAGGAGAAAATGACAATTCTCTTCCTCTTGTGTTGGTTTCCATTTTTGGCAAACAGTGGGCAGAGTTTACATAGGATACAATTTCAAAGGCTTGTTTTTGTGCCAAATCATACCCTCCTGACAATGGCAACATGGTAAGGTGGGGGACTGTAGTTGGCTTTTATTTTACCAGGTTTAACCATGTGCAAAGGCTTAAACTCAGTGACTAAATTCAGTGTTCCATAGACATTGGGAATCTAGTTATTGTCACAATCTGCTTGGGTATTTCTAGTCTTAAAACCATCCTGGGTTTTACATTAAGCTGTTAGGCCCTGTGTGTTGACGACATCCCTGTGTCATTTTATCACCCTCCTCCTCCCTTGTACCCCCCTGGGTTATTTGGCTTGGGAGGAATACAAACTATTTTTAATGCAGGGTTAGCTTGAACTAAATTATTGCTAAGTGATAAATTTTGTAGGAAAAGCAGTGCACACTGAGGCCATCTGTATGCAGATTTTGAATTATCTGCTCTTTTGTTTTATCTCTTCTATAGCACTTTTCCATTGGTGCAAATAAGAAAGAGTCAATTGAGCTTCCCGTCTGGAGAGATAAACCGAGATTGGGAATGAAATCTTGCAGAGGTTGCAAACTGGCCCTGGAAGGCTGAGTTCGGCCCTTGTATATATTCGATTTGGTTGTTGCAAATTTAAATTCAACCGTATTTAAATGGCTTTCCAGTGTGGTTTGCTACAGTCCCCATTGCTCCCTGCCTGTTTCACTGCTTTATTGCCTCCTGCTCCCTGAATGAACATGAATTTTCAACCTCTGTTTGAAAGACTTGTTCCTACTAAGAAGCTGTGTGTTTTTATGCTAAGGACTTGATCTTTTTCTCTCATATCCCAGGAAAGGAGAGCTACACCAGAACAATAGTTGAAAACCGAAAAGGTAGAGAGGAAAGAAGGACAAAGGCAAATGGTAATAGTAGGAAGGGGGAAAATGAGGCAGTGATGTTCAGTGGGTGTGATGTTTCAGTTAGGCAAGATGATTAAGTTCATGATTAAGTTCTGCTGCACAACGTTGTGCCTATAGTTAACAAGTAGTGTATTTTATGCCTGAAACATTGTTGTGAGACTAGATCTCATGTTAAATGATCTTACTAAAATATTTTAAAAATGCAAAAGATAATATATAAAAGTCAGGAAATAATGATATAAGGAAATACAATAGAAATCAAATACATTTACTTCTATGAGAATTTCTATAAAGGAAAAGGAAAAATGAAGTATAATGATACAGGGCAAAGATAGAATTAATGAATTAAAGAAAAACTCTCAATAGTAAAACACACACACACAAACACACACAGTACAATTAGGATATGCTATAAAGGGTTCCCAAGTCTAACTTATTTAACTAAGTCAGGAAAAAATATAGGTACTTGTAATATCAAACTTAGCAAAATTGAATCCAGTGTTTTAAAGGTAAAAATTAAGGTACTTTAAAATAGTTTAAAACTATACTTCTACTTTGTGTACATTTGACTTGTTCTAACAAGAATTAAATTACCTTTGTAATTTAAAAAAGCAGAGAGAAAGGTAATGGTCTTCCCTCCCTCTTTCTGATTCTATTTCTTTGGAATAGCCATTGTTGAACTGATTGCAAATCCATTCACTTTTTAAAATTGTAGTAATTTTTGAGGGTAATCTTCATGTATGAGCAGTCCAACTATTTGTAATATTCTTTAATCATAACAAAAGAACACTAAAACTCAGGCAGCAAGAGACCCTCATTATAAGCGCAAAGAATAGCAATGGGAAGAAGGGAACATTCCCGAGCAGGTTGCTTCACAACAGGATAGGTGTAAGTTAAAGTGGTATCATCAGTAGCTTCCCAGTGCTTCCATGAGTTTAAATTGTGTTGACCCCCCCAAAAAAGTAAGTCAATTAAAAAATTAATTTGGAGGATCCATGTGGGTACATTGGCGTTTTTGTTTTTGTTTTGTTTTGTCTTAATAAGATTTAAATGTATCTCCTCTTTTGGTATTTCTTATGGGTTCGCAGGATGGCTGCAGATATCCCCAGTGGGAGTAAGTAATTGGGAGTACCTCATGAAGTTCTGAAAACATAAAATTACTTGGGATTTTTTTTTTTAATCTGTAGGAGACTTGAGGAAACAAGCGCTGTGTAAGATATAAACAGGACACACTGAACAGTGATTTCGCAGGAGTGGGAAAAAAAACAACAACCCAGTTACAAAAGTTAGAATCAGAGTAATCTGAGGCATTCACAATACTTTGAATATCCTGTCCGTATTCAGGGCTAGTGATTATATTTCTAAAGAAACTTACAAAACCAGATGTCTGGTTGGCAATTCATTCTGACGAATCTCCAAATGTTAAGCAATGAGAAAAATCTGACAGTTGTCAAAAGCAGCTAGTTATTGTGAGGGAGACAGGGAATTTTTTTCACTGTTGCAAGTATAGAACTGTTACAGGGAAGCATTGCTTCATGATGTCATGTTTATAAAGAAGGTTTCAGAACATATGGTGAAGCCCCCAATTTTTAAAAGTGACAGTTAATTTTCCTGGATATTGGAAGGTGTTTTAATACCTCTATTACACGTATATGGTTTTATTATCACCCATCAAAATGTCTTGATATTTCTTAATTTAAAAAAATTGATTTTATGAGAATTACATTGTCAAGAATTTACATTGCCAAGAATGACAGTGATATGGCTTGTAATAGCGGTTCTGAAGTCTGTGTGCATCAGAATAATTTGGAGAAACTTGTAAAATACATAGTTGCTTGGGTCCCTCCCCACTTCTAGAGATTCTGATTGAGGAAGTCTGGGGTGGAGTTCAGGCATCTATATTTTCAACAAGGGCCATTCTGAGCCAAAGTCAGGTCTGGAAAGCACTGGTTTGGGTAGCCCTTGATTTAGCTCAGAGAATTTTCTAGTGCCTTTCTTTAGTTGTGTTCTTCACCACTAGTAGGTCCTTGTACCGCTACGCACACTCCAGGAAATGTCTCCTTTATTTGCTCTGTCCTTGCCCCTCTTGAGTCTCTGCTTCTGTTCTGTCCCTGTCTTTTTGGCCTGGGCGCACTGTTTACCAACAGAAGCTGGGAGCTTCTAAAATGGACTGAGATTCACAGTTGATATAAACTGAGAAAAAATGACTATTTTTTCAAGGCTATTGTGCTGAATGATATTGGGGAAAAAGGGTGTGATAGAAGCCAGATGATATTATTTTATTTTCTGTCCAGTATCTTTGCACTTCTGAGTACTTTTCCTTTCATTAAATTGAATCTTATGCAGAATCACACCCCATAAAAGCAGATGGATGTGGAGCGGCTCTGGCTGGCAGCCCTGCCCATTTGGCCTACCTCTGACTCAGACACTGTGCGTAGGCCCCTCTCATGAACCTGAAAACTGCCGTGACCTTTAAGCTTAAGTGTCCCATCTAAAAGCAATATGCATGTTGTAGTGGCTTTTTCATGTTTAAATTGTCTCATGTAACTGATATGTTCTCAAAGCAGAACTGGTCTTTAATTAAAATGATTCACATGTCATCTAAAGTGTTTTTCATCATAAACCTATCTCCAGTTTTTATAGTGAAATTAAGATGAGGTGTTAAGTTTCATTTTTGGGGAGAAGAAGATATTCATTTGATATTTATTAGGCACTTTCTAGATATGATATGATTCAGTTTTAAAAGTAGAGTGTACCCCCTTATAAAATTGCATCATCTGTAAATTAGAAGGCCAGACAGTCTCATCAAATATTGCTTCTTCAGAACTTTACTTCCTTAGCTTTTTAAAGAACTGGGTACCTTTAACATGGATGGGTTTATATTCAGATGATAATTTCAGAGCCATCAGGGTTTCATTGCTGGGAAAGAAAGTCAATGTTATTGTCATTTGAAGGCTCCCCTGGGAGAGAGCAATAGTGGAGGAAATAATACAGTCTAAAGTGTGGACTCTTCAGCAAGTTGCAGTTTGCTTATATAAATAAATTATCTCTGATTAATGCAATTTCTTTTGAGCGCCCGCTCTATGTAAGGTATTGTGGGAAGGCTGGGTGTGCGTGGCATTGGAAGATGTGGCTTCAGCCCGCAAGGAGCTTGTAGTCTAGTTGGAAATCAAGATCTGGCAATAAGAAAACACAATGAGCTCAAACAAAAGGGTCAGAGCCTACCTACTACAGGATGCATAATATGATTGAAGAAGTAGAAATCACAGGTTACCTAGCAGACCTGGAAAAACCAGCAAGGTTGTTTTGGACATATTTGCGGACCCTGGAAATTTACTTCCTCCAAAATTTTCTAGTGAATGGAGGAGCATCAGAGAACTCTAAACTCTGTCAAATGTGAGAGGAGTATCTTGTTTCTATGAGAAGATTTATATTCTCCCTGCCTTTTCAATCCTGTTTTCATATCTTAGATGCTATAAGCAATGCCTCATCCAGGAATGTAAAAGACGGATTGCATGTTCTGAAAGAATATAGAATTATGATGCTCAGCTGAAATGGCCGTGATTTCTTTTAGGAGATGGAAAAATTAAATATGTAGGTGGGAAGCATTAGAGTGAAATGCTCTAGGTTACCATTTGCTTACAAAAAAATCAGAAGCCGCCGCAGCAGTCGACACTTCTAATGGTAGATGAAATTGAATGCTCCATACAGTGGGGGACGGAGGACTTCCTGGGGTTGTAAGAGGAAAGTGGTGAAGAGCTCTTCGTGGCAAGAGCATGGGCTCCGAGGAGAGACCGCGTGGGTCTAAATCCCCACTCACTGCTGCCCGGGAATGGGGACTTCACCTCTTCCTGCTTCATGTAGTACCTATCACAGGCATTGTTGGGCAAAGCGCTCGGCATGGTGCTCTTCAGACCATCAGTGGTCAATCAGCTACTTTTACCACCACTGGCACCCTTCTCCAGTAAAACTCAAGCCCCACTGTCTTGGGTAAGCCCATACTTGAATACCAAAGGCCCCTTTAAACAGTTTAAAGGAGCCCAGGGCTCCCATTGATTGCGTCGAGGAGATTGCAGGTACGGGTGCCGTGATCTGTATGGTTTTGACTGTATCTCTGTTACTATCTACATACTGGTGCTAGTAAACACGCTCTGCAGCTGAATTTCATTCAGCTTGGGCAGTAGCATTTTCATTGTTGAGAAGCTTGTATTTATTTGCTCGGGATAGCAGAGCAGCTAGGGTTGTCCAAAAATCTAGGAATCTCCCAAATTAAAAGTATTCTCCTTCATTCGTATATGGTTGCTGTGGAACTTACAGTGACCCTCCCGAGAAGGAACAGAGCCTGATCCATCTGTCCTCCTTTTTCACTCTTGCTCTCATTTTGCTTTTCTCTTCCTTTCTCCGGCTGAAACACGGAATAACTGGGCTGTGTTCATTGAGCTAATTACCTCACCTGCTTAAGGGCCTTAGAACCCAAAGACCTGTGGGTGATCTGTGATCATGGCAAGCAGGAAGCTTTGGGGGCCATAGCTCTCATCTGAAATAGTCCCGGTTTGAAAATGTGGGAGGAAAGCCGAGCAACTAGAGAGTACCATGTGGCTGCCTAATCAGAAAATGTTGAAATGGAAAGATGTTGGAATAGAAAATCAAATGTCATTTATTCATAGGCCTACGCTTTCACAAGTACCTTTCTGGAAGCCTAAGCATATTCTTTGTGGTGGTGGCCTTTTAAATATCAATCTGCAGAAGGATTTCTGTTTTTAGCAAAGGCTGATCTCTAAGGCAATTAGAAAATAGTTAAAGTAATAATAATTACTTAGTGAACCTGTGCTATGTGCCAGATACTGTGCTCAACGCTTTCTTTGCATGAGGTCATTCAGTCAGGACATCTCCGTGAGATGGGATCTTATCATCCTTTTGTAATTGAGGCAACTGGGATTTAGAGATAAGTAACTTGTCCAAGGTCACATGTAGTAAGTTGCAGAGAATAGGATATGATCCTGGATCTGTCTGACTGCAAACCTTGTGCTCTTAGCCACTTTTCTATGCTTTTTCATGTATGTTTCATGGGGTAAAGTTTATACTGAAAAGATATTTTACCTTGCTGATAAATCAGATGTAGCCTAGAGAAAATTAGGTATAGACTCAGATTAAATTCAAATTCAATGCATCAGTGTCCCTTATTCTCTCATTTTTTCATTTAACAATCTTACTTTTTTTGGGAGGGGGGGAGAGACTTTTTTTTTGAAACTTAACAATATACCAGGAACACCCGACCAGACCAATACATTTGTGTTTGTCTTTTAATGGTTGCATAACATGGTTTGGATACACCATGATTTATTCTCTCATTCTTTTGTTGGATTGAATACAGTGTAGCTTATTCGGTTGTTTTTTCATTGATGGGCATTCATGTTTTCCATGGTTGTGGGCTTTTTTTTTTTTTTTTTTTTACCCCCAGTTAGGTACATTTTTCATTTGAAAGTTGCCGTTCTCTGCATTGCAACTGCTGTCTGATAACAATTGGGTAGTGGTGGTGTTTGGACAATCAAGAGACATGGCCCAGTGATGAGCCCCTAAGTGGTAGAGTAGGTCAGACGCTGGTCCAAGTCTTGACCTTACCACCCACCTGCTGTGTGACCTTGCATAAGCCATCCAACCTCTCTATCTCAATTGCTTCCTGTGAAAAATGGAAGAAATAGTGTTGCTCTCAAGGAATAACCCAGAGAACTAACAGAATACTGTGTGCAGTGGGCTTAGCACGGAGCTGGGCGTGGAACAGGGGCTCTACAACATCAGCAACCCTATTGGCAGGACCCAGCAAAAACATCCTCTGATTGGAACTAGGATATGAGTTCTCTGAGGCCAGGACCGTGTCATTTATCTTTGAGGCTGGTTTGTAATAGAAACTCAATAAATATTTGTCGATCAAAGAGGTTTGAAAATGTACTACTGTTCTGGGCAATATTTGCCTGTTCTTTCCTATATCTTTATTCTAACAAATTTCTGGATGATATTCAAGAGTGTCTGGGATGGAGAAACTCTAGGGGTTTAAATAATTTTGCCAAAGAAATGTGTTTCACATGGAAAGAAGATTGGGTGAAATTTGTAGAGATCTTGCCTCATAATTTTCATTTGCCCAAACCATGTGTTTATGACTCCAGTGTCTGGGCTCACAAGCACTAAGCCATATTGCTGTAATGATGATGATATGATGATAGTGAACATTTACTGAGGACTTATTTATATGCCAGAAAAATGTGCCCAGCACCCTTTACCAACTATCCCCTAATCATCATAGCAATCCCATGAGGAACATACCCTCATTATCCCTATCTTATACTTGGGGAAACTGGGACTCTTTGATATACCAAATTTATTTGTGTTGCTGGGACCAGGACTCTAATCCAGCTCTGCCCATGCTAATTTCATGCCATGCTGTTATAATTATGTATTATTGGGCCCAATTTTTATGGAAATTTATAATTGTAAAGATATGGGAACCTTTACTGTAAGACTTATAAGAGTGAAGGAGGCATACACAGAAGGCAAAAAGAAGAGAGTATAGCTCAAAACTACTTATTAGTTTTGGAGTGCCTGGGTGGCTCAGTTGGTTAAGCAACTGCCTTTGGCTCAGCTCAGGTCATGGTCCTGGAGTCCTGGGATCAAGTCCCACATCAGACTCCCCGTTCCATGGGGCATCTACTTCTCCCTCTGACCTTCTCCCCTCTCATGCTCTCTCTCACTGCCTCTCTCTCTCTCAAATAAATAAATAAATAAATAAATAAATATCTTTAAAAAAAAACCAACTATATTAGTTTTAATGCCTCTTTTTTAATGTTGATATTTGGATGATTTAATTCAGTATATGATGAAAAACAATATTTAAGAGATGGCTCTGGCTACTTTGTTTAGACCAAAGTTGAGGTGGTAAAGGCTAGAATCAAGGAAAACAGCTTTTGTAGTCTTTAGGCATGAGGTCAGGAAATCTGGGATGAGAGGGGTGGCCGTGGTAATAGAAACAAATCAGCAAATGTGATAAACAGTGTGGCAGAACATAGAATGGGTAGTAGTTAGACCTTTCTCCAGGAGTGGATTGTGGAGAGTGGGGAGCATGGCTCATCATCATTCAGAATGTCTTCTTTCCCTGGATATTGAAAAGATAACCTCAAACATTCCCTAGTTCCCTTTCCAAAGCTTTAGGGAACATTCACGGGTGGTAGTTCCCAACCTCTGGGAGTGATATCTCCCATTTGTGATGTCCTAGCTGGGGAAGCTCTTTCTTATTTGAGTCTTATTGGGTCCATGGTTATGTGGTGATCCAAAGACCATTTATCTATGAGGAGATGGCCGGAGAGTACCTCAGACAGGGGTTCTCAGGAGCAGTATCTTAGCTGAGTCATCATGTTTCAGTTCTGATCTTTAGTTCTGTGAGTATTTTCAGGTGATCCAGTTCAGTCTCTGCCTCAGGAAAACTAAACCAGAAGAACAATATAGAGGTTATGGTTCTAACCCTTTGCCACTCGTAACTGCGTGGCCTTGGGTAACCTACTTCATCTATCTCAGCTTCAGTTTCCCCAGATTAGCATGGGATTTTCCTTGTAAGATACCATGCTGATTAAATGTGTGTAAAGTACTTGAGTAGGTGCTGGGACCATAGCAAGTAATCAATAAATATTATAAGCTGATATTATCATGATTGATCTATAGATCAGAATTAACTTCTCTGTATCCTTTTTGTAGGGATGTCAAATCTCAAGTCCCTATATCAAGGGCTCTCTGTGCTCCCCTTGTCCCCTCTTCCCTCTCCCTCCCACCCCCATTCTCTTAATGAAGTTACTGGGCAACTGAACTGCTCATCAAAAGGTAGCTTAGTGAGCATGGAATCAACAAACATAGGAGGTTATTTAGGCATGTAATCCTGAATCTCTAGGAAAGTGACAAAATAGCTATGCCTCACAATGGCAGTTACCTTTCTGGTAACAGAAACCATTTAGTCCCTCAGCTCCAGCATCTCATTCTCTTAGAGACTGCTGGGTCTCCTCTCACCCACCTGCATAAGCCAAGGTCACACATTTTGCCCCTCTGAACACCATGTTTCTCTAATGCTCACCTCTGGCAGTTGACATATTCTTTCTGTTAATGTATTAGAATCACTCATTAAACCAAAGTTGGCATTGCCCTTCCCGTGGCCTGGGAAGTGCTCTTTTTCTCTCTTCTATCTTTTGTTCCCAAGTGGTATACCATTGCAATACAATTGTTATTTTGTACAGCATACAAAAACCTTGGACCTGGAAGGAATCAGAAAGATTTCCTCTGTCCCTCATTTTACAGATGAGGAAACTTATTTAAGTAATAGTCTGAATTCTAATACAACAAGCAAAGGATGTGTCAGGAGGGAGCTGGGCTTGCTCTTGGCAGCGGCATCAGTATAATAGTAGTAACTTCAATTTTTCTTCATACTGTGCTGAATTCATTTGTTATAATGAACCTATCTATCTCTATATATTATAGTCATCAAATTATCTTCAGTAACTAGGTAGGTGTTATTAGTTTAAACCTTTAAGATCCATGAAAATACTTTGGTTCACCAAGCACGTCTGCCATATGCACTTAAGGACATTCTTCGCTGAATGGTAATTGTAGTAACTGCTGCCCTACTCTTGTAATATCTTCTATAAAAATAATAATTTGTGCTTCAGATGTCTCTTTCTGTGAGTTGCTCAAAGTGCTTTGCAGGAATCACTTACTTAAATCCATCCTTCACGATGGTATATGGAATAGCTTAGAGTGGAGTGGCTCAGTAGGAGGTGAGGAGAGGTGCCAGGAGCTCCGAGAATCCAAATCTAAAGCTGGTCTTGTTCATATGTGATCCTTATTTATGCGATTGGAACATCAACTCATGTGTTCAAAGCTCTTTCATAGTTATTGAGTTAATAGATCTTCATTAAACTCTTCTGAAATAATAATGGGAGATATTGTGACATTAAAACAAGATGAAATTGTCTTTTTCGGCTTTAAAAACACCAAACTGGTTATTGATGAAACTATACCCCGTGACTATTGGCTATAACTTTAGTGCTTTTCCTACTAGATTGTATTACCTAGAGATGTGTTTTCCTTGATAATGTAGTGGTACTTTTAAGGAGCGACCTTTATCCTTCTGGATTACAAAAGATAAATTATCCTTTCCTATCTATGCCTTATATGAAGCCTGGTAGCTCTTTCAGAAACATCAAGAAAGCATGTACAGCCTCCAAAATCTAAAACTCAGTGCCATTTTGCTTCAGGAATAATTATACAGGTGATATTTGACTTTACAACTGCTTTGAAGAAAGAAAAAATCATTTTGGCTAGGGTAAACAATTAAAATTTGATATGGCAGCTTTCAGTGAATCGTGGGTTTTTTTTGCACAGCTCAAGTTTTTGAGACCACTTGTGACTGCATTGGCCTTCCAGGGTTATCAGTGGGCAAGTCATGGTGGTTATGATATTGATGCAGGGTTGTGATATTGACACAATGTCATGCTCTGACCATGTTATAATAAGCCAGCATTGCTAATCATTTTAAATCAAGACTATTAAATTCAATTGTAACATTTGATTTTAGTGCACAAACATTTTATTGTCCATCCACGTTGCTATTTTCCATCCTCCCTATGTTCTTTCTGCCCCTACCGCTCTTCACAGCGATAGGCTGTGAAAATGTAAATACCCACAAATGCAACTGTATTTCTCTCAGTTCTATACTACAAGGCATATATTTTCATCAAAATTAAAGTAAAATAAAACTGAAAATAACATCCAGAGCATTCTATTTATCATTGGTTCTGTGGCTGGCATTCATTGAACTAATTCTAGCGTGTAGGGTTGGAGTTTTGGATTTAGGCAAACCTGGGACGGGTCCTGGCTCAGCTACTTACTGGTTGCATGACTTGTTCAAATCAGTTTCCTTATCTATAAAATGAGGAGGATAATACTTGCCTCATAAAATAATTACAAGGATTAAAAGAAAGTATGTATTAAATCTCGAACTTGGGCCTACTATAGAGTGTTTTTCAATAAATGTAAATCTTAGTGTTCCTCAAATTATTGTATATGTAATTATAACTAGTAGTGCTTATGAAAGCTTCAGATTCTTGTGTTTTCTCCCTTCCTCTACCGAGGATTTTGATGCAATGGACCTGATTAGGGACCAGGAATCTGGAGTTTCACAGGTAGATGGTCTGAGGATCATATTTAGAAAAATCATGCTTGAGGTTCTAGGCAAATGGCCTTGATAATGAGTTCTTCCAAATTTTCTGGGCTATGGTCAACTTCCCTCAGTTTTTCAGAGAAAAAAATTATGACTTTCAGGGGTCACTTCACCACCTGCAAATAGCTAGTAATGGAAAATTGGATGTAGTAGAATTCATTTATTCATTCACCATGTGTTATCAGGCACATTCAATCCAGCAAGAAACTCTCCTTGCTGCAGGGACTACAATGGCAGACAAGGCAGGCATGGAGGCAGAGCACTAGGTCAGCACTTCTCTCTCCTAAGAGCCTGGAGCTCTATTTCCCAGGACATTTCTTCCTCAGTATCAAGATGACTCTATCAAGTAGGTCTGTAGATCCTTTGAGGTCCCCGCTGCCAGGATTCTTGCCTTTGCTCCAGAAAGATGTTGGGTCTTGGAGGAAGTTGTCTCGGAGGAAGTAGAGCCTGAAGTTTCTGCTTTGTTGGGACCAGACCCTAAATTCCTGGCTAATATCAAATTTACTGTTCTTATCAGATGCAGAGCACAGTCTTCTGGATCGCAGAGGTGGCCTCCCACCTATAAAGACAAGGCACTCTGATGCCTAGAGGAGGAGAGTTGATTGCTCGTAGGGCCTTGTCTAACCACTAGCTAGTCGATGTCATCTCCAGTTCTCATTTCCCTGCTCTGTCTAGATATTAGTCACCCATCTGAACTTCCTGCTGCAATTCACCCTGTGTGCATTTTGGCCACTAACTCTGCTTCCTTCTGTCCCACTGTGGGCAGAAACAATCTGGAATGTTGAGAAAATCTGACCTCTCCAGCCATGTGTTAGATTCTGTGGCCATCTATTATTTTAGGCTCAGCTGCTCTGTAAGATCGGTCACAAATGGCCCAGGGAAGCAATGCCTTTGGGTTATATTCCATGGAGAGCCATGCTCAAGTCTCTATGAAGGGTAACATGGTGAATGGTGAGAGAACTGGGCTGACAGCCAGCAATGGAAGCCAAAGCCCTTCTGCTCCAGCCAGCTCCCCAACCTTGGCCAAGGACCACATCTTTCTAGAGAATTCCAGATCTCCTTCCAGCCCAGAATACCTGTGGGGCTACGCAGCCACACCTTGGCAGACTCTAAGCCAAGGGTGGATGATGGTCTGGTGAGTCCAAAGAAAAGCAACCAAAATAGGTTTATTGGGGGAACTTACATACAGGGAGTCTAGGAGCAGCTGAATGGACAAAGCATCTGCTGCTGGGATCTATGTGCAGCAAGCTTTTACAGTGTGGCAACTTAGCCTAATAATGGTCTGTAGCCTCTCCCCTCCTTACACAGCCCGGTTTCAAGGAGACCAAGACCTGGCATCCTGGCATTCTTCAAAGGACGTGTTCTGTATTGGCCATTCCTGGAGCCCCTGACCTTGAACACTGAACAGCACATTCTTCTACATGATCTGTTTGATGAGAGTATGGAGGGAGGACAGTACCTATACATTCTCATGATAGTAACTAACAGCGACATTCAGGGTAGGCTGCACAAACTAGCTATCCCGTGCATACCATACGGGGGCAGCGGCAAAAAAGCATCTGTGTTAAGATCTCTTTCCTGTATCCTGACCTCTTTGACTTAAGTCCCTGCCCTCTTTGTCCCCAGTTACCTTCTCCAGATTATGGATCCTCAAGGCCTGACCACTTAGTCATGCACCTTGCTTGATGGATCTGTGGAACTATCCATCTTCTCTTTCCAGGTCATAGTGACCTCTCTGGACTTGGTCACTTGTCCTCAGTGAGGATCTTGCTAAGTCACCTGCTCTGTTCCCTGCCTTCTCATCCTGTCTGAGCTCTGTCCTGCTGCTGTTCAATGTTGGATGAGGCAGAACTGCATTCCTCACCGTATCTTCCTCTCTTCTTCCCTCTTTCCTTCTCCACCAGAGAAGAGCAGCTGCATTCCCCTTACTGTACTTTTACCACTTTCCTTCAGGACCCAACTGAAAATAAGATCAAGTTCCTGAAAGGAAAATATGTCTGTACTGAGGCTGAATATGAATCTGATCTTCATGATTCTCCGATTAAAAAAACCACACATATTTTCTGAAGTAGACTGTTGCCTTAATTGTCACCCCTGTAAAACTGCTATGGTCAGAGCCCGAAGAAATGGCTTTGTTCTGACTGTGTGTGATATGCAAATGAAATGAATTCATGGCAGCGGAGACCCTGGCTTTAAAATCAACTCTTTGTGAATCGAAAGCAGCCAATATTCTGTAAATCCTCCCTAGATAGAGTTTCTTACAGAAATACTGGCAGTCTCTGTAATGACTCTGACTGCTTTGATATGAGGATATAGTCGATATCTCATGAAAAAAGATTTCAACTTTTTACCTTCTGCAGTACAGAGAGGAGAGGAAGAAGTACGTGATGTTCTTATGTCCATCAGACTCAGCCACCAAAATGCTTTATAATTTTTTAATTGATTTGTCTGGAGGGTCCATTCCCTGGAGAGCTCACAGATCTTCATTTCTGTAGGGAAGAAAACTGTATAGTCCTGTCCCCACAAGGGCTTGAAATTCCATTATTGATGTGATAAGCCCTTTGTTCCTCATTTTGATACAGATAAGATATTGAACCGAAGAAAATGCACGAAACATATCTTTCTCCACTAATAAACCGAGAAGTGGTAGTGGTGCTGTTTGTTAATTCAAGATTTGTTTTGCTTTGCCAGATGGATTTGCTGCTAATTTCACTCAGGCCACATAAAGCTCTACATCAGTGACACACAGAAATGGAGGTGGGATTTTCAAGGAGTGGCCAGTATTTGTCTTGATGGTGCTTACAGATTTAAGAGAGAGAGAAAACAAAAGCCATATACAGCACTGGGGGTCCAGGGCCAGGAAGGACAGTGACTGAGCTCTGAGCTCTGAGCGTGGCCCAGGGCAGCCAGCCCTTCCCCTCAGCCTCCACACCCAACAAGTCAGTTATGCACTAGTAATCGTGATTTGAAGAGAAAAAGAAATTGGGTCCCCGAGTCTCCAAGCTGAGGTACTTATGCACTAAACTCTAAGAGGCATTTCATTTTTAACTACCTTTGCGTTTCCCGTAGTTTGACAACAACCCAAATCAAGAAAACACTTCAGGAAGAAAAGTAGAGCTGTTGGAAATTAAGGGCAGTGCCTAACAGCTGAATGAACCCAACGTTTTCTCCTCTTGTCTTGATGCTATTGTTTTCCTTTATTCAGCTCAAGGTGGTGTGCCCATCTTCCCAAGCCCAACTGAGGGCTCCTTTTTCATACCCTTGTGCCTCAAGGGGCCACCCAGGTTATTCTGTCACCAATACCACACATATTTGGGCACTTGATGGTGCTGTGTAGTGCTGTCTCGTGTTTAATTGCTTCATGGGATTTACTGGTATCGTTATAGAAAGAGTGTATTTCACTAAAGGGAGGAAATTTGACTTTGTTTGGGTCTCAGGCTCTAAGCTGTGGTCAGCTGTGGAGAAGTTGGGAATGAAATTCGCAGCCCATCTCCCGCTAAGGATAGGCCTCTGTGGTGGACACTGTGGGTCATGACCCCATTCCTGGCTTTATTGCCTTGTTGCTTTTCCTCCCTCCGCTTTCTTCTTGTTGCCTGTCTCTTCTAAGCCTCTTTCAATCCTTGTAGGGATTAGGCAGTATAAATAACCTTCTATATGTGAAGCCAAGGGTCATCAACACAGAAGCTTCCAGCCTCCAGGTAGGTAATGAAATGACTCAGCCCAGGGAAGAGGGCATGACCTGTCCCTGCACACCTCCAGGCACTGGTGGCCGCACTAGAATGAGAGCCCATGGTTGCCAAATTTTTAGATTTTTTTTTTTTAAGACAAGTCAAATCCGGTCTTAAGTAAATACCATAATTTTTTTTTTAAAGATTTTATTTATTTGACAGACAGATATCACAAGTAGGCAGAGAGGCAGGCAGAGAGAGAGGAAGGGAAACAGGCTCCCTGCTGAGCAGAGAGCCCGATGCGGGGCTCGATCCCAGGACCCTGAGATCATGACCTGAGCCGAAGGCAGAGGCTTTAACCCACTGAGCCACCCAGGCGCCCCGTAAATACCACAATTTTTAAACATAGTCAGCAAGTGTGTGTGTGTGTGTGTGTGTGTGTGTGTGCACGTATGTATATTCCCTCGTGCCTCCTCATCCCCACCCCCACCCCCAAATATTTGGTTGCCATATACAGCCTGTGCACCAGTGGTTTGCGCTGTCTGCTTTCAAGTTTTATTTGGTAGCTGCCCAGTTATAATGGGATTGACTATCCTACCGTGGCTCTCTTAGTATAAGGCCATGCTTATTTGGTCACTTGCCAAGTGCTGTTTGCTAATCAGCAAAAACGGTTGAGGGATTCGGAAAGGAATGGGAAGAAGGAAAACTAGTTGCTTAGTTCTATATAGATCTGGGTGGTGTCGTATCCACTATGAATACACCGTTCAAAATCCAGGACCTTTCTACTGAGCTCTGTCTTCTCTCCCAGATTAATTGCTTCAGAGCCTTGTGATTTAGTGGGGAATCTAAATGTCTGTGTGCCTGAAACCCAGGAAGGCCCAGTTCTTTTCTTTTGTCCTTATAAAGGCATCAAGTTGAAAGTCAAATCCCTGCTCCCAATGTCAGGCTGACTCTGAGGTTTTATCTCCAGATGAGGGATTCAGGAGTATTTACATTGGTGCTCCCCAAATGCTGGTTCCTGAGAAAAATTTCTCTGACCTACATCTCATGCTGTGAGAGAAAAACAAGTATTTCATCAAGTTGAAATTATTAAACTTATTTTGTGATTATGTACCTAGTGTTTCCTGGGCGTTTGTCAGAATATCCAGCAGAAGAGTTCTTTTTAGAGAGAGTCCATTTGCTTG
Source organism: Mellivora capensis (assembly GCA_004024625.1). Lineage (NCBI taxonomy): Eukaryota > Metazoa > Chordata > Mammalia > Carnivora > Mustelidae > Mellivora > Mellivora capensis. Next base: position 27,153 of record PISX010013594.1, on the reverse strand, counting down.
ATGAAATAAAAAATAGGCAGCCTTATAATGGTTCCTCCCATCTCTCTATATTATTTCTTTGTTTCTAGATTTTATCAGTCTGGTCTGTGAAGTCGAAGTCTGTGAGGAGACTTGAGCCACACCCTCAGCTGATGAAAGGTTCGGGAAGGGAGAGAAGGAAGAGAAGAGGAGAGAAGGAAGGGAGAGAAGGAAGAGATCCCCAGGGGCTGGAGGAGTCACCTTTGCAAGAGGTGCATGTCCTCATTCAGCCCACACTTGAAAGAGATTTATCCAAAAGCTGTTGCAAGTGGCTTGGGGTTTGGTTTTTTTTTGGGGGGTGGGGGTGGGGGGTAGTTTGAGAGGTGGATTTGACCTTTTCTAGTCTTTGAAAGAGGATGTATTACTCTTGAGAAACAAAAGATCTTACTGTCAGCATGCCTGGAATTTAGCAAACAGACCTGGAGAAGGCCCCGAGGGATGATGGGCTCAAAGAACATGGATGATATCCTGGAACTTTGACCTATTTCATATGAGCATCACCGAGCCTGCTTTTTGGGACTGGCTGCCTTGTTTGTTTTATAAATTAATCCTCCTATCGATTCCTTCCTTGATGGCTGTGGAAAAGAAGTCTCCCTCCTGTTTGAACTCCTGTCTTTGTAGGCTACTGTTAATAAAGGACCAGCCTGCTTATCACATGAAAGCCTCCCTAACCCTCATTGATTTGGCAAGTGACTTGCTTGCTGAGAATTTTCCAGGCTGCAGAGTAGGTGTAAAGTGCTTTGCTGTAAGTTTAGAAGACAGAAAACTAGCTCCGTTTTGAAATGACACTTAACTGACGTTACTTCTTGCCACCAGAAGAACTCAGTCTAGGAGATAGAGAAATTTTTCTTGGAGTCCTAATTATTCACCATTATTTACTGAGTACCCCTGTGTGCCTTGCTCTATTTCAGGCACTGGGGCTATAACAACCACTAAACAAAGCAGATACAAATGCCTGTCTTCCGCGCGGTTACACTCTAGCTGGACAAGCCAAACCCACAGTATAGAAGTACATTACATGGTCTGTGAGAAGGGGACGCTTCTGTGTGGAAAGTGAAGGGTGATCAGGAGCATGGGGAGAGGGATTGCTGTTTCAGACAGGGTAGTCAGAGTAGCTATCCCTGATGGATTAGGTGACATTTGAGTGGTGACTTTATTTATATTTTAAAAAGATGACTCTGGCTGTTTCTATTGGGAAATGACCACGGAGGAGCTGGGCCGGACGCCTGGGGACCCATTAGGAAGCCCTGACAATAATCCCGGTGAGAGAAGCTGGTGGCTTGGAGCAAGGTGGAAGCTGTGCAGGTGGTAAGAAGTGATCAGATTCCAGGGTGTTTTGCAGGCACAGTTAACATGGGTTTCTGATAGATTTATAAACTTATAACATAGGAAGGGACTCTAGGGATTATTTAACTCCCTTCCAAGGCCAGATAGGGAAATAAGTAAGTGAAACCAGCTGCATGACGATAGGGGCTTTTAGGAACAGAATGTTATGCTCCATTGCGTTAAAAGAAATTAAAACATTATGTGAGCCAAACTAAATCCATTTGCACAATTGGCCTGTGAACTTCCAAACTGCATCTTCTAATAGTCAAGACCTTCATTTTACAGATGAGAGATTCAAGGTCATGGGAAGTTCATTGACTTGTCCAAGGTCCTTAGAGGCAGAATCAGGATCAGAGCCTCAGGTTTCCCTGTTTGTAGTCCAGTGTTCTTTCATTACATTTGTACTTGAACCATGAATCACTTTTCAATTTAATGTCACTCTGAGTGAGCACCAGCAGAGTTACAATGCTCTTTTTAATTTCGTTCCAAGGAGGCAACTTGAGGTATTCATTTTACTATATCCGTCATCTCTCTGATCAAGTGTCCACTTCTTAAACTTCAAGTCTTTCCTGCCGCAGCCACCCCACAGAACACCCTTGGGACTGTTTGACCCAGTCAGTGTGTGTGCCATAGGAATTGTGAACGTCACAGGATAAGGAATAGCATATTGCCCTCACGAGCTTGGTGGGTACTGCAGTGAAGTGATGGGTAACAGGCAGCCTACATAAAACGGGAACAGGAGTCTATACTTTGCTTTGGGCTACTTAATGGATGGATCAATGTTTACATAACAGATAAAAGGGGAAGGCGTGGGGAGAAGAGACCCATTTGAAAAAGTGTTCAGAGGGTTCAGTTATGGTCCTTTCAGTGACAAGATGTTCATTACATTTATAAACCTAAAAAAAATTATAACTTTTTTTCTTTTATAAGAGAAATACATCTTGGTATATAGAATAATTTAATATATTTGATAAAGAGAGTATTGCCAGGAAAAGAATGTTGAGAAAATTAGATATCTGGGGAAACATCAAGTTCTATTTTCATCTCATATCATAGACAGAAATAAAAATCTCAATGGATTAGAATTTAAATGAAAAAAAATCATAAAAAACTGAGGAAATTTAGTGAATATTTATTTGATCACTGAATAGAGAAGGACTTTAAAGGTTTAAAAGCAAAGAAAAAAATAGGGGAAAAACCCATAATATTTATCACACAAAAAATTAAAACACAACCAGAAAAACACATACTTGACAAAAGGTGAATAAACTTAATGTAAAAAAAGCTTATCTACATCTTGAGGGGAAAAAACCCAAAACCCAAACATTAATGGATAATGAAGTTGAGAGGAAGCAGTCACAATTCATAAAAGAGGAAACAGAAATGGCAAATAAACTTACAGGAAAATAAACTTACAGGAAAAGGTATAACCTTCTAGTAATCAAAGAAAAAGAACTAAACTACACTGAGACACCATTTTCTATTTGTCACATTGACAAAGGTTAAATAAAATCTTCAATACTTAAAGCTAACAAGACAGATCCACTTGTACATTCTTGGTAGAAACATTTCCTGATATATTAATCTGGAAAGCAATATACAATATGCATTGATATTTTTAGGATATTAATAATCATCCATTAATCTTAATTTTGAGACTTTATTCAAAAAAGAAAAAGCTAAAATTTGAGCCAAGATTTACATCATAGCCTGATTTACAAATAAGGAGCAATTGGAAACTATCTAAATACCCATTCAAGATGTGTAAATAAATTTTGTTATACTCACTCTTGTGCTTTATATACTGTGGAGGTCTATTGTAAAAAAAAATCTCTGGCTATTTCCAACGCAAGTGGCACCTCACTGCTTTGTTCAGTGGGAACACATTTTTTGGCTCAGAAGTGAGAGTCCCATTTATCACAGAAACTTTGGAGTGTACATAAAACTAAAAGCGAGAAAAAGACTAGCCATAATTACAACATCTAAGCCAGACATAGTTAATATTGTAGTATTTTTCCTTTTTAATCTTTGTAAAAGATATTGATGGAGAGAATTTTACTTAGTTGTCGTCTCAGAAAAACTCTGCTTCGATTATGTATGTGTGCAGTTGTGGGTACATAAATATTATGTATTATAAAAGCAAGTTTTATCCTAATTCTCCAACTCAGTCTAGGCTCTGAACCTATTCCAACTCATATTCAATTTTTAAAGTTTTTATAGAAATTCTAATTTACCGAGCCTTCTAAAAACACACCTGCAATGCAAAGTGAGGTTGGAGGATCCAGCTGTGAAATCTATCTCTGTAACTCTTTTAACAACACAGCGTGCTGGAGCAAACATGAGCAGTCTTCACAAGTTTGCTCCCAGACTCTCCCACTCTCCAGGAATTCGGGCATTTCACTTTGTTCAACCTTATCTCAGATCAGCCTCTTCTCCCATTACTCATCATTCCACATCAGGAATCCACTAGTAAGCAGTTCAAAAACCTTGAGTGGAACATGAGTTAAAGCTATTTCTGTGGCCCAAACTTATTCAATCAATAAAAGAATGTCAGCAGTTCTATAGTCAGAACCTATTAAATTCCAGTATTATTCTGATATTATTTTTAAGATGCTAGCCCCAGTCCTCTCTGTCTGATTTCTAATCTCTGAAGGAAAGAGTAAATGCAAACATAGGCATTTTAAGGGTCTGGGGGTCGAAAGGGGATGCTTTTCCAGAGGGCTCTCTTACTGTTTTCTTGACAAATTCATATGATTTAATGGTTACTGGTGGAGACTTTCACCAACAGTTTGTTACTATGACAGCAGAAGCATTCAAAATTGGGGAATGTCAAACTTCGTCTTGTGGTGAATGCAAACCTGGCGGAAGGCCATTGCTTCACTAGGAAATGGAACATTGTCACTCTCTGAGGGGGCAAAAAATGGAGCCTAGAGTTCTGCTTTGTACACGGAGTGAAAGGATGACAATATGGCGTCCCTGTAGACAGAGAGGCCAGCTGCCTATGCTCTATGGAGACGGTGTTTTCTAAAATGTTTAGCAATTACAGTTTCTCAGCTTGTGATAGATGTTCCTTTAGAAAAGTTCATTGCTTAAATGCATTTAGGGAAAGATTCATTGTGGGGCCTTAATATTCTAAGGTGCATTATGAATCAAATAGGAACAGGTTGTAGCATACATTTCCTAAACCTGCATAACCATGAAACCTTTCTTCATGAGAGAGTAGGGCTTTCTAAAGCTTACTTTGAGAAATTCTGTGTTGGAGCTTTGCCAATGTAGCTGATTTGAATCTTGGTCTACAAACTCAAATATGCAAGAAATACATTTTATTTTTCAACTACAAACTCAAATATGCAAGAACATTTTATTTTTTAACATGTTAAATTCTGATTTTAAAACCCCATCCCTCTTGGGTGGTGGGAGGTCTAACATTGACCTTTGTTGGTGCTATGCCAAAGTTCTGATCATTGCTCATTTGTCTACACTTGGCCAGTTGTCTCTGGTCCCAGACAGTACGTAGGAACCTTCCTTGGGTCTTTCCTGGATAATACTGGAGTCTCTACTGCCGGAGATGTGGGTATAGATCTTTTCTTTTTGCTTGATGGTTTTCTTAGTATTTGAGAAAATTACCTCCTCCAGTATTTTTTTCTCTTAGAGATTTTTATTTGAGAGAGAGAGCGCATGAGCAGGGGGAGGGTAAGAGTGGCAGGAAGAGGGACAGAGAGAAAGAATCTCAAGCAGACTCTGTGCTGAACGTGGAGCTCAACTTGGGGCTTGATCTCATGGTCCCGATATCATGTCCTGAGTCAAAACCAACTGAGCTACCAAGTTGCCCCCAGTATTTATGTTTTTTTAAACAACAAGGGGATTTACTGACTTCTATATCTAGCTTATCCACTGTTAGTGCAAGCTTTCGGATTGGTTTGATTCAGTAGTTTACCCGTGTCACTGTGGTACTGGTTTAATTCTTTTGTGTTGTGTTGACTAATGAGGTTGATTCTAAGAGCTATTCCTTTTTGAAGGGTGGGAGGATTTTAGCTAAAGCGATTCCAGGCTTTTTATTTGCGTACCACATCTTCCAGAAGGAGAGACAACCATTTGGCTTGGGGTACCTTCTCAGAATTTAAAAAATTCCTCTCCTATCAAATTCCTATTAACTTGTTATTGGCCTTCCTTGGATCTCACAAGTTCATTAAAATTATTTTTGAAATATTTTTTAGTATTTTCAATATTTTGAAATACATGCAAAACTGTATGTAACATATACATAACAATATATTAGCATTATATGATTTTGAATTTTATAGAAAAGATAACATCTATGCATATCCTTCTACACCTTGCTTTTTTCATTCCACATCGTTTATGGGATTCATCTATGTCGATTGATGTTTTCATTGTGTTATAGCATTTCATTGTGTCATTAAACCACAATTTGTTCATCTGTCTACTTTTGTTGGACGTTTAGTTGGTTCCAGTTTGAGACTATATGAGTAATGCTGCCAGATATCTCTTGGGCATCCTGGAAGGAGTTTCCACAAGTATTTGAGAATGACATTGCTAACTGAAATCATGCACTTTTCTTTTTCTTTTTTTTTAAAGACAGAGAAATAGAGCATGGAGGGTGGGTAGGGGCAGAGAGAGAGGGGAGAGTGAGTCTTAAGCAGGCTCTATGCCCGGTGCTGAGCCTGGACATGGGGCTCAGTCTCACAACACTGAGATCATACCCTGAGTCAAAATCAAGAGTCGGATGCTTAACTGACTGAACCACCCAGGTGCCCCGATCATGCACAGTTTTTAATATTACTAGATAATGCAAAGTTGTTTTCCAAAATAGGATGAAATTCTTTTCAATACAAGCAGAGTATAAGATAAGCTGTTGTTCCACCTCTTTCCCAGTATTTGATTTTGTCAGGAATTTAAATAATTGCCAGATTGGTCTGTGTAAACTGTGATTCAGTTTACTTTCTTGACACATTAATTAGATTGAAAAGATTTTTATTTGTTTATATATATATATTTATATATTATTTATATATTATTATTTATTTATTTCCTCTTCTATGAACGTTCATGTCTTTTACCCATTTTGCTTTTGGGTTGTTTTTCTTCTCTAAGTTGACTTACAGAAGTTCTTATATATTGTGCTTACTAATCCACTGTTGGTTATTTATGTTACAGTATCATCTCCCAGTTGGCGATCTATATTTTCACTTAAAAAAATGATGTCTTTTAATTAGTTAAAAAAGTTTTAGATGATTAAATCCATCAAACTATTCCATCTGGTTTATAGTTTGATGCCTTATAAAAACTGTTTCATATGCCAACTGCATTTTACACACACACACACACACACACATACACACTTTAATTGACCTGGCATGAAAGAGAGATCCTATTCCATTTATTTTTTGAATATGGCTATTTATTGTCTTAGCACCATTTATCTTTTCCCAGTGATCTGCAAGGGCATTTCTGTCACCTGTCAAGTTTCCATATATGTGCGGACCCCTTTCTGGGCTCTTCATTGTGTGCCATTGTCTGTCTGTCTGTCTTTGCGGCAGCAGCACACTGTCACTAGCTTTAAATCTAATCAGGCAGGTCTCTTCCCACCTCCCGAACCCTGTACCTTGTTCTTCCGCAGTGTCTTGGCCATTCTTGGCCCTTTGTTCTTTTGCATAAACTTTATAATGGGCTTGAAAGTTTCCAATATTGTTATTGAGATTATAGATTATAATTATAGATTTGGGGGAGAATTGACATTTTCATGATAGAACACTGAATGTTTCTATAGCTTTATCTATTCATATCTTTACTAATTTAGGTCTTTCTGTCTTAAGTTGCTATTATAAATGGTATCTTTCAACATCACATGTTCAAAATATTGCTGGGCTTTTTTTTTCCCCCAGTGGCCTTTAGTGTTTATATAAGAAGGGCCTTTGATACCTGTTCACCTGCTACTTTTTGATTAGCTCAAGTCCTGAGGCAACGGATGAGAGTTTGCTTAGTTGCTTGAAAGGAGAAGGAACAAAGAACTAAAGAAAGAACAATACAATTGAAAAGTAATTTTAGTAAATTTGCCTGCCACATCTACATGATCTTACTAAACCCCACCTTTTAAAAAAATTTTTAAAAAATCATTTATTTATTTATTTATTTGAGAGAAAGAAAAAGATCACAAGTAGGCAGAGAGGCAGGCAGAGAGAGAGAGAGAGAGAGGGAAGCAGGCTCCCTGCCGAGCAGAGAGCCCAATTCGGGGCTTGATCCCAGGACCCTGAGATCATGACCTGAGCCGAAGGCAGAGGCTTAACCCACTGAGCCACCCAGGTGCTCCTAAACCCCACCTTTCTAGGTAGGTGTTGGTTCTCCTGTTTCAGTGACAAGGAACCCAAGGTTTAGGGCTCAAAGTCCATTAACGTGTTTATGGCAAAGCCAGGATTTAAAATGAGGAGAGTTTCACTCCAAAATGATTTTGTTCATCATACTGTTTTATTAATCATTCCCTCAGGCAAAAAAGGATGTTTAGAGTTTTCTAAGCACTGAGTAGAATGACCAGAATGGATAATCCGTTCTGTAGCCCAATTATGTGACCCTGCCCACCTGGACCCGTTACCACCCCCTTCAAGTCAGCAGAGGTTGGATAGCACTTTATCCTACTTCTTGTCCCTGATGCTCACTGAGGAGGCCAACTGGTCCCCGGGAAGAAGTTTTGCACACACGAGGAAGCAGATAGCAGGCATTACCAGCATGCTTCCCCTGGACTACGTGCCGGTACACGTAGCCAGGCTGGGGAACTGAAATTGTAAAGCAGAAGTCTGTGTGGAGCTTCTTAATATTTTCTTAAACAGCCAGTGATGGAAAACTCCGATAACAACTCGAGTAAAGGCTTATGGCTGTAAAAAGTCTCCTCTGTGGATTCGGCTGGAAAGGATTCTCTGCTGAATATGGCCTGGATGCCTGAGCCCAGTGTTCTTCAGTGAGAAAATTACCGCAAGTCATCTCGCCATCTGGGATCCTCATGGGTGGAATCTTCTGCTGGAAGACACAGTTGTTATCAATCAACCTGCACTTTTCAACAGGCCTCCAGAGCTTCGGGGGATATTGTTCCAGAAGAAATGGGAAGGAGGACTCTTTTGTGGGGAAGAGATGATTAGTGTTGTTGATGGCTTGTCAGAGGCAGGGAGTGGTGGTAATCGAGTGAGTACAGCACTTGAGGGTACCAGAGTAGTGCCTGCCAGCTGCTGTCCAACATGCAGAAACAGAGTCCTCTGCACCCGTGGCCTCAGGAGCATCCCCATCCCCCTCTTCTGCCTGTGCCCGGCCCTCCTTGTTCGACCCTGAGCCTCACTGTCACTCCCGAGGCATGCTGACCTTGGGAGCCTCAACTGGGTCTCTCCAGAATCCACAGATGAAGTCTCAGTAGAGATCCTCTTCACAGATGCAATTTCAGAAACAGGGTGGAGATAAGGGTTTTTTCAACCAGAGGAGCTCTAAATACTTTCCAATATGACAGCTTTTTGAGAAAGTGGGTGCTCAATAAATACTTTTTCTGTCTCCCCTCCTCTCTTTTTTGCCTCACCCCTGCCCCATCTCTTCTCCTTTCATCTGTCATTCTCTCTTCTATTCCTCTACTCACCAGCCACCTCCACTTCTCTTCCTCTTTCTTTCTTTCTCTTGCCTCTGTCTCCTGCTTCGTCCATTTCTCCCTTTTTACTGTCTCTCTTTCACCATGCTGCCATTTGAGACAGTGATGCCAAAGCAGAAAGTTGGAAAAAATGTCAGAACTCCTATTTATATTTATTTCAACCCTTGTAAAGCTCTACCTTTTGTGTGAATATGTTGCTAACAGAGTAAGGAAAGACTAGAAGCTACTGCTTTCATCTATGAACTAAGTGCATCCTTTCCAGTTGGAGTGCATGGATTATGTTTCTTCTATGGTCTTTTCAGCATTTATTATTTTTGATGAATGAATACCTAGTGTGCCGTTTGGGGAGCTAATTCTTTAACAGTTTGAGTCGGGGCAAGGACTATGATCTTGTGTCGGCATTTCCCTTGCTGCTGCCACCGGAGACAGAAGATTGAGTTGGGTGTACTATGGGCATGTCAGGGCTGGTTCTTTGTACTGTACCAAGCATTCTTGTAAGAATTAAGTGAAATACTAGGCATGGAATTAAGAAGGAAATAACTGCTAGCTGTTAGCATCATTGTTAATATTATGCACATGCTGTGGTACAAAAATTTGGATTCAGATTTACCTCTGTTCAAATCCTAGCTCAGTCCCTTGCAGATTTGGCTAAGTCTCTTTATTCTATTTGAGCCTCTGTTTTCTTTTCTTTACAGTGGGATCAGTGATACCCCTTCGGTCATAGAGATGAAATTACCTAACAAAGAGTAGATGCTCCCTGATTATTGGCTTCCTTCTCCCCACCCACGTTTATTCCTTCGGCCCAGTAGTACGTACATATGTTGTATGTGTAATGTATGTGTGTATCAATGGATCAAATACTTATCTAATGTTACTTCATGCCAGGTGCTGTTCTAAGGGTATTATAAACTTGACTCTTTAATATCATAATAGCCCTTGAAGTACTTACCATTATTACAGACTTTACAGATAAGGAAGCTAAAGCACAGAGAGGTTTAATAACTTGCCCAAAGCCACTAACCGATATTTGTGAGAAGACACCTGAGTGCAAGTTTTTTATTCTTTTAATTGAACATATCATTACCCTCAGACGTTGCCTGGGAGTCAACATAGATTTTTCTCTTGAGCCTGCAAATTTTCTTAGAGACCTTAGGGAAAACAAAACAAAACAAAACAACAACAACAACAAAAAACAAAAACAAAGCAACAACATGAACGAAGAGCACACTTAATTATGAGTTTATTTCCTGTGTTAATGTAGTAAAGGGGTAAGTGGATTTCGCAAAGCATGTCCTCATTCGGGTCCAGTCTGCGGAAGTGTCCGATTGTGGCGCCGGCTGCCTCCGCAGCCCCGAGGCCAGCTGGGCAGAGCCCCCAGAGAGCGCGCACCAGCTGCTGCAGCACCAAGCCCGCGCGTCCTCTGCACAGAGCGCGCTCAGTGTTCAGAATCGCACAGATGGGAATTCAAGTGGAGCCAAGACCACTGGGAAAAGTGTTGGAAAGGGAAACCTGGCCAACAGACAGCGCCCTTCTGTTTAGCCGCAACTCTGGAGCCGGCGCCAGAGAGTAATGACTACAAACTGGCTGTGGTTTGGGTTGATTCAGCATCTTGTTCTCATTTTAAAACGTTTGGTCCTGGGGAAGGCCCCAAACCTCACTTTGGTACCCAGTGGTATGACCTATTTGGAGTTTTCAAGAAAGTGTTCATTCATGTGGCTTAGATTTCTTATTAGTTAAGATGACTCACACATGTTTAGGCGCAATTGACAGTAAGGGAAGGGAAGAAGGCGACCGGAGACTGAGGACATACTAGGTGCTGGGAGCTGTGCTGGGTGCTTCTACCTGGATTAGCTCTGCTAATAACGGCAGAGAGGCAGAAATACCTTTAGACAGTATTGGCAAAGGTAGGAAAAGGTTAATGAGATGGTAGGTTGCATGGAGACTAGAAATGGGAAAGGGAGGACATCTCTAAGTCTTTTTGATTCCAAAATCCATGCCCTCAAGTTACCTGAAGTGATTAGCGACAATATATAATCGCCTTGTGTGGGGAGACAAAAATGATGTTATATGTGTTTCTCATCTTTTCTCTCCTTCTGTTGAAGGAGTTTTGGCTTCATTTATTCAGTTCCTTTCCTTCTTTTGTCCTACCCCGAGAGACTGGTTATATAAGCTTTTGTGACGGATTTTAGGAAGGAGGGAAGGGGGAAAGGGGCAAGAGGCTTACAGACACATAAATATATTCCTCTGTGTAAGTGGATTTATGTTTATATATATATATATATGTATATATATAAAACTTCGTAGGTGATAAATACATGAACATTGTAAAATGAGGTTTTACCATACTTAAGCTTCTGTTATCTGTTTTAAACCCTTTAAGTTTATCATGAGTATTTTTCCTTGTTAAAATGTTTAAAACTGCAATATCATTTTTAATATTGCCCAAAACTCTATAAAGTATATGCCAGTGGTTGATTTTTAGATATTTAGCTCATTTCCAGTTTTTAGCATTATGCTGCAGTGACACCTGGAAAAAATATTTTTAAATGGCACAAATTTCTTTTTCTCAGGGAAAAGCTTTGTTGTGATTTTTCTTAAGTCAGAGGAATTCTCTGTGTTTTTGAACTAATTTTTTTTTTTTAGTTTCTTTGAACTAATTTTTTAAAAACTATTTTATTCATTTATTTGACAGAGAGAGAGATCACAAGTAGACAGAGAGGCAGGCAGAGAGAGAAGAGGGAGCAGAGAGCCTGATGCAGGGCTTGATCCCAGGACCCTGGGATCATGACCTGAGCCAAAGGCAGAGGCTTTAACCCACTGAGCCACCCAGGTGCCCCCAAACTAATTTTTTAAAGCACTGGAATCATTCTTGCAACAGTAGCTTATGGAGGACACACTGTGTGAAACTCACAGAAGTGGCTCTTCCTTCTATGGATTTGCCTCTTGCGCCCACTGTGACCCTTGAGCTTCCACAGTACCCTAGAGAACCCAGGATGTGCTAGCTAGGTACTAGCTTTGTTTTGTGTTTGTTTGTTTGTTTTTAAGATTCATTTGTTGATTTGAGAGAGAGAGCGCTTATATGCATGCGTGAGAATGGGGGAGGGGCAGAGAGGGAGAGGGAGAGAGAAACTCAAGTTGAGCACAGAACACTAGTGGGGGCTGGATCTCATGACCCTGATATCAGACCTGAGCCAAAACCAAGAGTCCACACTTAACTGACTGTGCCATCCAGGTGCCGCTCCCTGGTTTTTTTTCTATGATATAATTATTTGCTGATATTACATAGTACTGAAAATCTGTTTTCTCCTTTAAAAGAAGAGACAACATTTTCTCTTTCTAACTTTATTTGGAATGAATAATAATTTTATTTTAATTTTTAAAATATATTTATGTATGTTATAATAGAACCTTTATACTTAAACACATTCAGGCAGTCTGGGGTAGACTCAGTGAAGTGTTACATACGTAGGCCTGTGTAGTGACGTGAGGTCCATTCGGTGTCCATTGTCCCATTAACGTAGGGGAAGGCACAAGGGATTGGGACCTACCATATCTCCTGAAATAAAACAGAAAAAGAAAATCTGGCCTCGTCAGTACTACTGTGCCTCTCCCTGTCTTGCCCCTTTTGCTGTTCTATCGGAAGCTGGGGTTAACCTGGCGTATCTTGCCATCACTTTCAATAGTCAGATTCTTTTCCTGTGCAATGAAGCTCTGGTTTTCCTATGATTTCTGAGTTTCTTTCAGGGTGCTGAGGTGGGGAAGAGTCAGGAAATAGAAATGCAGGCATCCACCTTTGTGTTTTAACTGCCATTCTTTTGTTTGTGCCCTCCAAGGTGAACCTCTCTGAATGTGCTCCTAGCTGCTAATAAAGAAATCGGTGGCATTTTTTCTTCTGATACTGGGATTCAAATTGTCTGGAAATTTCACATGTTGGGCCTAACTTACAGAGAGACTCCATGTGACCATGCAAAAGGGAACCTTCATGAATATGTTATTAGGAACTTGATCCCTTTGTCATTCATCCTCTCTGTGTCCTTGCTTGTTGGAAGAATTTTGTGATTGGTTCAAACCAATGGAAATGCCAGAGAACTGAGTTAGATATGCAGAGGATATTGAAAGGACAGAAATTTATGCTTTCAAATATTACCATTATTAGATTTATAATTTTAATTTTTTCCTCTAGTTTTAGATAAGGTGAATTGTTGACAGGTTTCTGAGACCAGAAGGAAACTAGAAGATAAAACCGTGTAGGTAACAAAAAGGGTCAGAGAGTGAAATCTATTAGCAAATAAAAAAGCAACTAAGGAGGTTGGGGGAGCCTGGTGGTGGGTATTGTGGAGGGCACGCATTGCATGGAGCCCTGGGTGTGGTGTAAAACTATGAACTCTGTTACGCTGAAAAGAAATTAAAAAAAAAAAATTAAAAAAAAATTAAAAAAAAATAAACCTGAAAAAAAAAAAAGCAACTAGGAAGAGGGCATCATTGTAAACAAAACTTGACAAGAAGAAAGGTTTGGGGCCAGAAATAGTCAAATAATTCTTCCAAAAGGGAGAAATCTTTTTAAAAACACATTGGACCACTTTATATTATACTGGGGCCAAAAGAAATAGAAAAGTATGATTGAAACAGGTGTGATTTAGTTGTTTTTTAAAACTTTAATAAGCAAAAAAGGCTTTTTTTTTTGGTCCAATTAGTAGCATTAAGATAAATTTAATGTGTTGGCTTCCTGGGATTTGTGCCTTCAATTTATAAGCTTTGCTGATAAAGAAGAAAATCAATTTCATTTTATTCTATTTCCCAGGGAGATAGCAAAAAGCTTAGGGATTTTGTGGGGGACTTTTTAATTAGGGCTATTATAGAAACAAGTTGAGGAACCAAATATCAAACCTGTAAACTATGTCTTGGGGATAAAGTGTGAATGATGGTTAGGTTTGGAGGCAAATGATTATTAAAGTTTCTCAGATAAGGTTTCTCAGTCTTCATAGGTCAAGATGATCAAATCCAGTTGCTCCTGACCCTCACCATGTGTCATTGTTTTATTAGTCCTCCAAGCAGGTAATTGTGGTGTGAGATGCCAAGGCATGCGGAGAGATGGTGGGCATGAGTCATGTCATGACGGGGTACTAGGACAAGGGAGCTGCTGGCTGCACATCCTGCTGTCTCCACCCAGCCCACTCTCCTGCTAAGAGAGGCAGGAAACAAGGCAAAAAAAGGAGCATCTGGGTCCTGCCCAAGGCTTCAGCTGCATCCCCAAGACAGGTGTCTAGAGGACCAGACCTAGCTGCATGGGGAGGGAGCTCCTGGAGCCTCATCTAGAGTTAGGGTGGACAGGTGCACACACTTGGTTTATTTCTATCTTTCTTTTGGTCTTAATCTTCCAGTACAAGGACAAGACCAGTGCTATTACCCTAACCTATGAGAAGTAAAAGTGTTAGGTTTGATCGCGGACCGATTGAATGGAATAAAGGCACCAAGGCAAGCGAGCATTCGAGGACCAGCTTTATTGCAAGCACCCTCGGGCGAGGTTCCGCGACTCCGGAGGAAAGAGAGTCGGGAAGTCGCGCGCGAAGCAAAGAGGTAGGGGCTTATATGGGGTTCTGCTGGGGAAGGCCAAAGAGGAGGTACTGAGACCTTGTCGAGTTTTCCCAATAAGGGCCAAATTCAGCTGTGGGGCTCCTCATTGGTTCGTCGGTGGGAGGAGACAGGTTTTGGTCTCCCATTTGAGTTTCTGTTTCCCGGGTCTGACGTGGTCGTCGCAGGAGGGTGATGGCAGGAACCGCGGCCATCTTAGGTGTCCGTCATTTTGAATGGTTCTCCCCTCTCTCGCCTGACCCCAACAAAAAGATTCTACAGGAACAAGATAGCCGCAAAGCTTAGAGCAGAAGGACACTATATGATCTAGCTTATACTTTTCTAGGTTGGGAAGGCAAGGCCAGTCCCCTAGCTGGAAGAGTGTGTGTGTATGTGTGTGTGTGTGTGGACATGTGTAGGGACAACGAGACACTGACTGCAGGTCACAGTGCCCGAGGCCCACAATCATTGTAGGGGCCCTCAAAAGTGTCTAAGTTATTTTTTTGAATCAGGAGAAAAACCGAGTATAATAATAATTAATATACAATAGTGGGTCCATCCTGGATTATATTTGCCTCTTTACTAATGCAGCCATAAAATATGTTTTTGTATTTATATATAAAAGGAAGGGAGGAGCCCATGAAGCTGAAGTGCAGAGGCCTCATGAAAGTTATAACGCAGTCTTGGCTGAGCAGCCATGAGAGAGGCAGACAGGCTAGCAGAGACTCCCCAAGGCAGACAGAGTCGGAACAGAGAGAGAAAGAAAGGAAGACACATGCAGAGTGAAGCAGAAAGACAAAGAGAGGAGGATGAAGAAGGATACCTACCCAGAGGGAGAGACAGGCAGGCAGGGAGGCAGACAGACAGACAGACACCCCCCATCCCCCGATAGATATGAGAAGGCAAGGAGAATGAGATTGGTAGAGAGCCAAGATACACAGACAAAGACAGACTAGACACAGACAAAGATGTCACAGGGAGGACTCTGCTAGAAGGGGGCAGTCAGCACCTTAGTCTGATTTTTCTCAGCCACACAGGAGTAAATGTGTCTGGAGAGTTACAGGCCTCTCAACCACTGCCTTTGTACCTAGCCACGGAGAATCAAGGGAGAGAAAGGAGAGTACCTGCCCACTTCCTTTCTACCCCATCCTAGGTACATGAGAGTCTTGGAAAGGAAGTTTGTGTCCATCCCTGGTCTTGACCTTCGACCCACATTCCTCTTTGCAGGTGAATTGAAATACAATGGTCTTTCTCTTTCCCCAGAAAGTGCCTAGGTCCACATTACAAAGCCACAGACCTCATGGCCATGTTTCACCCATAGCAGGTGGGAATTGCAAAATCAAGATTGGGGTTAGGGCAAGAAGTGTTCCAGCTTGAGCTTTAGGCCTTGGTTAGGAACAGGTATAGAGGTTGGGGGCAGGGTGGCATTATTTTGGTCACTCTGAAAGCAGAAATTGGACAAGCTGGAACAATTGGAACATGAAGACTTTGCCACCTAATTGAAAGTCACCCAGTTCCTTTTCAGTTGTATTGTCTCTGGGAAATAGGATTAGAGATCGTTTGTAAGAGACCCAGTAAGAAAAATGCCATTTAAAATGCCTTACCAGAAAGAAAGCCCAGTGAAATCAAATAATTTACAGTACAAAGTGTATATACTTCCATCTGTTCTGAATTCTGGTTTTCTAATCTTGCCAGAGATGGTTTTAGGAAGAAATCAATAAGAAAAAAAGGGGAGGGGGAGAGAAATTATTAAACCACAAAGGAGCTCAGCCTTTCCCACATTTCAGAAAGGGGCAGTAGGCAGGAGGTACTTCTTAAGACAGTGCCAGCCTTGAGGGGAAAATGCTCACATGTCCTTGGTTGTGGAAAGTGTTTTAGGTGAAGTAATTTCTTATTTTGCACAAATGATCCCAGCGTGTGTCTGTCTGTAAGTTCAGTCATAGCCTCCGTCCAGCATCATTATAGAGATCCTTTTCTCAGTTCAGAGAATAAGGTCAGTTGAAGTTATTTATAAGTTTGTTTTTTTCAGTTGTGGGTTATTTTTCTGCCCTTTGTTGATAGTATCAAGGTGTGGGATGTGCATAAATCCCATCCAAGATGGAGTTTTGTGGTCACATTAAGCTGAAGCCTCTCCCCTTCCCCCAAGCTAACTGCAATTACTTTGGATTCGCTTTAGGAGGTGTGAGAAGCTCATCTGTTTAAAAGATGAATAGTTTATTTAGGATCATCTGCTAGCAGCAGGTTAATTAAAGAGTGACTCCATCATCTCTAGTCAAAATCACAGGCATTATAAAAGCAAGCCTGCTTTATGACTGTCGTGTGAGAAATGTACACAATGATGCCCAGAGAGTTGAAGCATTATTAAAAGTTATCCATTGGGTGAGTTTGTTCTTCTTCCACATTATACAGATATAAACAGCCTCTGCTAGTTTCTTCTTCCCTGATTGTATGCACCTTTTATAATGTAATAAAAAAGTGATTGCTCTTTTGCAAACAGTAGCATAGCTCACAACCCTCTTCTTAGTGGGCCATGTTTAATTGTTACCACAACCTTTTAGTAGGAATGCTGTTATTTGTTAACCCCACTTTATATATGAAGAAACCAAAAGCACAGAGTTGTTGAGTAATTTACCCGAGGCCACACAGCTTATGAGCAGCAGAGCTCAGATTAGCAGCCAGTTTGCCTTGGGAGCTGCCCTCTTATTGGGTACCTCCACTGCCCTCCTCAGAAGTCACATAGGAAATGACATCTCCAGCTCTCCGTTGGGAGAATATTGATCCATTATTCGACCGATGGGGCAAGCTCTTCTGCTCACCAGGATTTTTAGCTGCTGCGTTTTTAGCCTGGGGGCCTAAGCTATGACTGTTACCTAAAAGCTCCAGGGGGAAAGGATGGTATAAAATTATTGTGGAAGCTCAGAGCTGAAATGTGGATTATTTTATTTTCATCAATTTTGTATCCAATAATAATGTTTTTTAAAGTCCAGAGCTCCAACTTTTGCTTTCAGAGTGACCAAAACAATGCCGCCCTGCCCCAGGCCTTTATACAGACGTTTGAATAGGCATGTTCTAACCAGCAAAAACCACATCAGACACCAGTCGCCCAAACATGCCAATCCATCAGCAACCCACTATTTGATGGGCCCTGGAGAAAGTACCTAAAAGTGTAAGTCCTAGCCAGTCCTTCTCACCAAGGAATTGAGGTCTTTCAGAGAGAGTGGCACACTGAAATTTCAGGTTGACCCTTACCACCAAGAGCCTCAGCTGAGTGGTGCACTCTGAATCCTAGGAAGCTCCTGTGAGGGAGAAATCCTATCTGGCTGGGTGGGTGGGGTCTCCAAGATTGAGGCAGAGGGTGGGCTTGTCTGAGGATGAGGGCGGGGATTGGATTTGAGGTAGACCCTCAAAATGGGTTGGACTTTCATGACTGGAGAGAAAGACATTCAGTGTGTGGAGATGTGTAAGCGAGCCTCTGGCAATGGCCAGAGCCAGGGAGAAGAGCACTGCTTTTGGATTTCTGGGTGATGAGGTTAGAATGATACCAACTGACCTGGCTTCCCTACAGGGAGCAGGAAAATGAACATGTACTTTGCTCCTTGTTGTATGAAGGTATGGAGCTCAAAAATCTGATTTCTGTATGTGGCCTGTGGAATCAGCCTTCACTCTCCAGAGTTACGTCTTGTGCTATTATATGTTCTCATCTTGTCCAAGAAGCTATGTTTTTAAATGCCATGAACCCTGATAAAAACAGGTTTGTTTTTTTCTCCCACTTGTGTTCTTGAAACCTATGTTTACAGGACCTTATGTTACTTACACTCGGGGTGTTACCTTTAATCTCAGCCTCTCTTTGCTACAAATACAGGGAAAGGTGACAGTTTCATTCAGGATAAACTCCACTGAACTCTGTGAGGCAAAATATTTTTCTTGAGCTTTTTGGAGCACGCTTTCTCGAAGAGGCAGATGGATCTGACTGTCTGGGTTAAGATCCCAGCTCTGACACTTACTGCTGTGGAACCTCAGAGACATGCTTAACCTCTCTGTACCTCAGATTTTCATCCAGTTCAGGGATGATACTCTAAACAGTACCTGGGACACAATAAAGAATTGTTAGCTTCAGTCACCATGAAGAGGGTGAAAATTCAATGAATGGCGTGATTAGGAAAAATATTGTCCTTTTGGGAGCGTGTGTGTGCACCAAAGAAGTATTCGGGAAACGCTAACATAAATCAACTCTACTAAATCAGACCTAATGAAACTATGATAGAAAGAATCCAAAAGGAAGGTTAGAAGAACTTTTATGCATAACAATCAACAGAGCATTCAATGAGCAGGCATTTACCAAGCCCCGTTGGAGGCCCAGTCTTAGGTCACTTTTTGGTCATATGCAGAGTGAGTTAACCAAAGGAAGAAAGCGCTCTTCCTCACTGGGTCTTTTCTTTTCTTTTCTTTTTTTTTTTTTTTAAAGATTTTATTTATTTATTTGACAGAGATCACAAGTGGGCAGAGAGGCAGAAAGAGGTGGGGGAAGCAGGCTCCCCGCTGAGCAAGAGCCAGATGTGGGGCTCGATCCCAGGACCCTGAGATCATGACCTGAGCCGAAGGCAGAGGCTTTAACCCACTGAGCCACCCAGGCGCCCCTCGCTGGGTCTTTTCTTGAAGCTTGTGGTGGTAGGAGCACAGAGCTGAGGAGGGAATGAGCCGCTTTGCCCACTTTGGCCGAGGGGCCAGTGGTCTGGGTGTGTGTGGTCTGGACAGAGTAAACGGTAAGAGCTCACATCTGCCAGGTTCTGTTTTTTCAAAGTAGTTTCACAAACATTATCTCACAAGCACTGTTTTCCTTTAAAAATAACTTTAAATTACACATTTAAGAAAGAAATATATTCTTTTAAAGAAAATGGACATATTACAGGTAAGTATAAAAATTCCCTTTGGGTCTCATTCCCTGCTCCCCTCCACAGGGTTAACCACGATTAACTGTGTGTTTTTATGCAACACTTTTTTCCCTCTTCACTTACACACAGATAAACCTATTTTTAGAAGTACACAATATTTTGTATTTTTTACATTAATGATAATACATACTATATGTAATTTCTACTACCAGCTTTTTTTTTTTAAATTCAAGACATGTCTTGGACATCATTCCCTAATAAAACATGCTGATCTGCTGTTAAACTGCTGCATGCCCATGGGAGGAATATTACCATTACTTACTCACCCATTTCTCCTTCTGGTAGAAATATATTTGTGGGTATTTCTATAGCTGCTCTTTGAAGCAGATATTATCTTACAGCAGAGGAAACTGAGGCCCAGAGAGGTGACACAGTCAGTAAGTAGCAGGTCTAGATCAGAACTCAGGTCTTTTTTGTTTTTTTTCTGTAAGATTTTAATTATTTGTCAGAGAGAGAGAGAGAGCACACAAATAGCAGAGGAAAAGGGAAAAGCAGGCTCTCCACTGAGCGAGGAGCCGGATGGGGGACTAGATCTGGGCAGATGCTTAACTGACTCCGAGGTGTTCCTAGGACTTCTTCCCCTCCCATCCCGCAGCTTCCTCCCCTTCGCTGGGACTGGAGCATGTGCTTTGGGCGACCTGTTTGCTTACGGTAGCATTCGAGGGGCTGCCCCAAACGTTGCTGCTGCTTTTTACTCACTTGCGCTGATAGATCAACTACCTCGTGTTTCCTGCAGGAAGGAAGGGCTCCTTCTCGAGGTGGACGGCTATGTGGGATTAAAATGGGGGTGCAGGAGATTGCATAGAATGGCCAGCCCGACCTGTTTACCAGGTCACTGTGCCAAAACAGGCACAGTTTTCTCCGTCCATGGCTGAAATTTGAAAGCTCCAACTGAGAAATGTCAGGATGAAGAAACACTTAAACTACAAAGGAAGAAGGTACTAAAGAGGGCGGGGAATAATAACCCATGGAGCCTGGCTTGTTTTGAGCAGGCAAAGAAGACATGGATGTTCTAATTGGCCATCATACCCTAAAATAAAAAGGGTTCCTGGGGCCTATGAAAAGCCTAAATTTCGGAGAACCCTGAAAGTCTTTCTGACGAGGCTTCTTCGGTATTTCACAACAGCATATTGAAAGGATTTTTTAATTAAAATCCCCCAGTACGTTGTTGGGGCTGCACATCAGCGTGGTCGCACCAGCCTTTTCTTCCCCAGCTAACCAAGACTGCAATGCCAGGGGCCAGACTGCCCACATCCATCAGCTGCCCCAGACCAGGGGGCGCTCCGGCAGCCGTGCGGGTTGAGATTCCAGCCAGAGGACATCCTGTCAGAGAGCAGGGAGCCCGGCAATTTCGTCATGGCCTTGCTGCCTCAATCCGTCCAGACACTCCCCTGGACCCAATTAGCAGATTGGAAATAGCATCCAAGTGTGTTGCAACCACTAAATTAGAGAAGAATAACACACATGAAAGAATCAAGTGGGAAAAGAGCATTTTGGATCCTGAAGGAGCAGGTTGCTTGTCAGAGATGTAACAAACCGAAACAAAATAAGTTGCTGCTCTTAAGCCTTTTTCTAACCCTGCTGGGGTTCATTAGCTTGGGAAAAAGCACCGAAATTGCTAAACAACAACAATGACAACAACAAAACAGAGAGAAAAGAAATGCTTATTGTTCCCATGTTCAATTTCTTATTTAATATAACTTAAAAAGGGAGATTTAATAGAAAAGGGAGGATATCATTAATTTTAGAGTCTGCAAGAATGAAAATGAAAAATGATCCACTGATTAGTGATATGCAATTTGTTCCCTGAACGTCTTCAATAATGTGTGAATGTCACATTATATAACACTTATAATGATTAAACCAGAAGATGAAATAAGATAGGATAGATCTTGTGTTCTTCCCTTGACTAGTGGACAACTTATCTCATTAATCTCTCTAGGCTTGCAGTCTTAAATTGAATAAGCAGTGTTATTGGGCAAGATTTATAGCCACAAGACTTAGAAGCCTCACTGAGGAAATCTTACAGTACTATTTTGAGAAGCCCCGAAGATAATTCTTGGGATTTGTATTCATTGTAGCCTGTCATAAAACATTGCCAGAACCGGTAATGAGTAGTGAACCTTCTCGGGAACTTAATATTCTGACAGCAACATTGAAAATGGGCAGTTGTTGGTGCCTCATCTCATGGGACGTTAAAGCATTCTTGATCCCAATTTTAAATTATTTTGTTAGAAAGGTTGACTTCAGTGTAGTAGGAGATTATGTACTGAGAGACCTGGGTCCTGAGGAAGGCTCATGAAAAATTAGTGAGCTTTTGGACATTACAAAGGCAGGTCTGAAGCGACCTTTATGAAGTATTTGTTGAAAGAATGAATGAACTGGTAACCATGAATCCTCCTCTTTTCATTTAAATACTCCTTATGACTGGAATTCTGACACGTGGTGGATGAGTACAATTAAGATGAGCTCATATAAGGCAATTTTTAAAGGAAATGCCCTGCCACCCCTTGGACCAGTAGCTCAGAA
Source organism: Mellivora capensis (assembly GCA_004024625.1). Lineage (NCBI taxonomy): Eukaryota > Metazoa > Chordata > Mammalia > Carnivora > Mustelidae > Mellivora > Mellivora capensis. The sequence goes on along the minus strand of PISX010013594.1, from coordinate 5,115 downwards.
TTCAAGTTGGAAAAAAAGTGTTGTTGTTCTCCACATGGCTTTATTGAGAAACTGACAAGTTAAAGTGTATACACTTAAACTGTACTGTGTGATGATTTAATACATATAAACATTGTAAGATGATTACCACAGTCAGGTTCATTAACACATCAATCACCTTACATGGTTACTACTGTGTGTATGAGTGTGTGTGTGTGTAGAGAATGTTTAAGATTTATTCTCTTAGCAAATTTCAAGTATAAAATACAGTATTACAGGGCACCTGGGTGGCTCAGTGGGTTAAAGCCTCTGACTTCGGCTCGGGTCGTGATCCCAGGGTCGTGGGATCGAGCCCCACATCGGGCTCTCTGTTCTGCGGAGAGCCTGCTTCCTCCTCTCTCTCCCTGCCTGCCTCTCTGCCTACTTGTGATCTCTGTCTGTCAAATAAATAAATAAAATCTTTAAAAAAAATCATCAGTAAGCCCTCACATGCCTTCTTCCTATGGAATGTTCACTTTCTCTCAAAGCCCATCTGTTACTGGACTATGAGCCCCTTGAGCATGAAGATGTGCCTTTTTCTGAGCTCCGCATCTTGAATATGCCTGTGACATATTAAATACCCCTGAAAAACTTTTTCATAAATGAAACAAAAGTTATTCGTATTTATATGAAATCAAGATTTACCTTTTTAAGCTTCTACTTGGCAGACTTAGTTCTGTCTTTTGCTCAGAAAACAACATACTTTTTCTTCCATATATTTTGATTCTCAATCACTCCTTCGGTTTTCTCTGCTCCAGATTAATCCCAAGTTTCCTCAATTAATTATTTTCTTTAGTAGCTCTGCCCATCATTTTGAACTTCCTGGTCATCAAAAACCTTAGATCCTTTTGCCTTTAAGTAATGTCAAGGATGTTCCTACCCATCTTTTATTGGAGCAGAGGCTTTTTTTTTTCCTAACTGAATTTATAACCTGTATCATTTATCATTGTAAAATTTAATCATACTGATTTTACCCATTTTTCTACCTTCCTGAGAGTTTTTCATTGCTGTTTTTTTTTTTTCAATAGTGTTGTTGCCACAATGTTATATCTTTGCAGAGTTGACCACCAAAATTGATAACAGAAAACCGTGGATGCTTTGGTAATTACCACTGGGGTCCTCTTTTCCTCCTGGGGTGACAGTGGGCTATCATTTAGCCCTCTTGTGTGATCATTAGGCTTACACAAATTTCCACATGGTGCTGAAAGTGACTTTAGAAAATGTTAAATCTATTCATGTTCTCTACCGACTTCACATATAAGGAAACCAAATCAATCCAAAAGAGCCCGGAGCTACACAGCTGGTTAGTAGAAACACCCAGACTAGAATCAAGGCCAAATGATACTGAAGGGAGTTGTCCTTTTTCCTTTATGACAACTTAAAAAAAAAAAAAAGACAATTTTTTTTTAGAGCCCTTTGAAGCTCATAGCAAAATTGAGCTGAAGGTACAGAGGTGTTCCATACACTCTTGCCTCACACGTGCACAACCTCCTCCACTATGGACATCTTTCACCCAAATGGTACATTTGTTGCAAAGGATGAACCTACATTGACACATCATTATCACGGCGAATCCAAGGTTTACATTAGGCTTCACTCAGCGTTGTACATTCTATGGGTTTGGACATTTATAATGACACGTATCCACCATTACAGTAACATATGGAGTAATTTCACTGCTCTAAAAATCCTCTGTTCTTCACCTATTCATCCCCTTCTTCCCCTGGCTCCTGGCAACTGCTGAATTTTTTACTGTCTTCATAGTTTTTCCTTTTTCAGAATGTCATACAGTTGGAATTATATAGTCAGTAGCCTTTTCAGACTAGCTTCTTTCACTTAGTAATATGGATTTAAGTTTCCTCCGAGTCTTCTTAAGGCTCGATGGCTCATTTCCTTTCAGTGCTGAATATTCCATTCTCTGGATGGACCACAGTTCTTTTATTTGTTCACCTAGTGAAGGGCATCATGGTTGCTTACAAGTTTTGGCAATTCTGAATAAAGCTGCTGTAATTATCTGTGCGCAGGTTTTGAGTGGACCTTAGTTCTCAAATCCTTAGGGTAAACACCAAGGAGTGTGACTGCTAGATCATGTGGTAAGGGTATGTTTCATTTTGTAAGAAACCTCTAAGCTGTCTTCCACAGCTGCCACTCTTCATGTCATTCTCAAGTTTAGTACAGAAACATTACATGTCTTATTGAAACCCCAACATGTTCTGGAAGGTTTCCGAGTTGTTTTTTTTTTTAATCAACTTTTTTATTTAAGTAGAGTCGACATACGGTGGTACATTAGTTTCAGGTGTAAAATGAACATACTCAGTTTTCCTAGTCTTTATAAGAAGGTCAGATCACATACTGATGTTAATTTGAAGATAAAGCAAAATGATGGTCTCTCCTCTTTCTTCTTCTGAGAATATCAGTTAAACTCTTCTTATTTCTAATTGTAAAACTCTAAAACATGTGACAGTGGCATTTGCTAAGAACTGGTTCACCTCAGAGAGGAGTAAGTGTGTTTGTATAGGTAGTTGGGTGTTCCATAACAGGGTTTATACCATAATTAAGGAGTCGGAGAAATAGAATGATTTCCTGGTCAGTGAAAACTTTTCACATAAAGGCAGACTGGTTATTTATGCACATCCATCGGGGGGTGGGGGGGGGTATAGAGCCTTGCTTTGTGCTCCCTAAGGGAGCTCTATTTTTGATGAGAGATTATACCTTTGTTCAATGGAAAGAAAATAGCTCTTTGTACCTTGCTGGCCAAATTGCTAACTGTTCTTCAACCACAAGTCTCATTGTTCCCATTATTCAGTATTTCAATATACATAATGTAATGTAATGTCTTTACTACTGTTAGTATTTTCAAAAAGCTTTTTTTCTTAAATCTCTGAAACCCAGAACCAAAGAACACTTTCCTCTTAGGTGTACTTTATTATTGGTTAGAAGAAAACCAATCCATAAATTTTTAGAGTAAAAAAACACTGAGTAAAGGTTTTCCTTAAAATCTCCTTAGAATGTACCTTCATAGGAGACTGTGTTCTAAAACACCGTCTTTAAAATCTGTTGTTTCATCAGAATCGTTTGTATAAACCTCAGTATTGTCTAACTCCGGCCCAACAGAGGACTATCATATTGCACTTCTAATCAAAAAATAAATTGAACATAGTGGTAGGCTTACAGAAAGAGAGGGAATTAGATTTGATTAGATTAGCTCTAACCTGCCCGGAATAAAACTGTCTGCGCTTCCTGTTATTTGTCAGTGTTTATAGCTGGGTTCGTCTACGATGCTTTCACTATTATTTCCAGGTGGTAAAAGGCACTCAAGCAGAAAAGACACTCATAAATGTCAGAAAAAAGTAAGTTTTTTTTTACATTTCAAGGGCTTTGAAGGTCAAGTTCAACCCACTTAGGGGAAGCAGAGTGCTGGGTTTGTGGTAATGTGTTGTTATTTGGTGTATTTAGGCATATAATTTATGGGAACTTAATGCATTTGCCTATTACTCTTAAGCGAGTGAAATATCCCGGGAAGATTCTATTTATTTTATGGATTTTGTTCACCTGTTAGAAGGTAAGATAAGTCAAATTTTTGTAATTTGTGATGAGGAAGAGAAGATGTTCAACTTGTCAAAACCTGATCAGGTTATGGAGCACTGTGATTCTTTCCTTGCGCCTCCTATTATAAATCTGTTCTACCTGGCAGCCTCCCCAATCCATACTATGAGGAGGAAGAACTCTATTAAGAATTTTGCAAACCAGTGCGAGATTTTTCCTCGAAGCTTTTATTGAGATGTTTTCTTTTTCTTTATGAGAATCCCCCTCCCCCCCCCCCCCCCGTGCCAGCAGAGAGCCTTAACAATGATAGTTTAAAGTTATTGAAAATAAGTATGTTCTTTGATATCAAAGAGCTTCTGGGGCTTCTTGTAGATTTTCAAACTAAAGAGACCTAAAGGTGGTATTTCAGGGTGCTATCAGAATGGGCCTTTGTAGTTAGAAATTCGCAGAATGTTCTACCAAGTGTATTATTCTTTGGAGATGTTGGACTAAAGTACTATTGCATTTGGTAAAAGGTAAGGTTGTTTGAGAGTGTGAGTGTGTGCCTATATGTGTTCTCGCCTCTGCTGCACTGAATTGCAGGGGTTACAAGTGTTGCTCTCATGAGGTAGGATGAATAGACAGAGGATAGGGAGCAGAAGTGGAATGGACATTTAGGAGCACTCACTATGTGTCAGATACACAATGTATTCTTTCTTTTTTCAGAGCTCACTGTTAGAATGCGAAGCATACTAGGTTACTATTTTCCAGGTTGGAGGGTCAGGGAGGTAAAGTTTACTTGTCTAGGAGCCAACCCAGGTTTCCTTAATGTTTGCAGTTAGCTCACTAGGGTAGCCTCCAGAGAGGTGGAATTAGAGGACAGAAAGTAAAACCTGGGCACCAGAGCTAATTTCTTGAGAGAAATTATGCATGTGTGTTAGGTGGGGAGAGAGAAAATACAAATTCATGCAACAAAATGCTTTGAAAATTGTAATATTACTAGATGGTTGAAGTTCAGTGGTTATCTTTTCTTTCCGAAGAAATGTTTTTTGGTTACCCCACATAGGCCCTGGCTTGCTCCTCCTTTTCTGGCCCGCTTTTCATTTGTTATCCTTTTCTTCCTTTCCTGCTAGAAAATTTCTGCATTTTCCATCTGAAAATTCCTGTTGCTTGGGGCACCTGACTGGCTCAGTTGGTTAAGCATCCGACTCTTGATTTCAGCTCAGGTCATAGTCTCAGTGTTATGGGATCAAGTCCCATGTTGGGCTCTATGCTCAGCAGGGAGTCTGCTGGAAGATTCTCATTCTCTCTGTCCTCTTTTCCACCCCCACACTCTCTCTCAGACAAATAAATAAATCTTAAAAAAAAAATTCCTGTTGCTTTTTATTTTTTTTATTATTTTTTAAAGATTTTATTTATTTATTTGACAGAGATCACAAGTAGGCAGAGAGGCAGACGGGGAAGCAGGCTCCCCGCTGGGCAGAGAGCTCGATCCCAGGACCCTGGGATCATGACTTGAGCTGAAGGCAGAAGCTTAACCCACTGAGCCACCCAGGCGCCCCTCTGTTGCTT
>PISX010013593.1:13897-56291 GCA_004024625.1 Mellivora capensis | reverse complement strand
CTATATGGGAAGAGCACGACCTTTCCTGTTGGTGAAAGCTGTTAGGACAAGGTGGACTCAGCACTGGTTGCATACTGTTAGTGAAGTGAAGCCGACGGCTGTTAGGCTTCCAAAATTTACTTTGGTAGAGAACGACCTTCCCTGTTGAGGAAAGAAGGTAGAACTAGGACGGACTCTGGGCTGATTGCCTACTGTGAAGGAGGCGCAGGCCACAGCTCTTAGGCTTTGAAAACCTATATGGGCAGCGCACCAACTTTCCTGTTGGGGAAAGACATTAGTACAAGCACGGACTCTGCAGTGGTTGCATACTTTGAGTGAAGTGAAGCCTGCGTCTCTTAGGCTCCCAATATTTACTTTGGTAGAGAACGACCTTCCCAGTTGAGGAAAGAAGGTAGAACAAGGACGGGCTCTGGGTTGATTGCCTACTGTGAGGTAAGTGCAGGCTACAGCTCTTAGGCGTTGAAAACCTATATGGGAAGTGCACGACCTTTCCTGTTGGGGAAAGAAATTAGTACAAGGACGGACTCTGCACTGGTTGCATTCTGTGAGTGAAGTGAAGCCGATGGCTCTTGGGCTTCCAAAACTTACTTGGGTAGAGAACGACCTTCCCAGTGGAGGAAAGAAGATCGTCAAAGGATGGACTCTGGGTCGGTTTCCTTTAGTGAGTTCAATGCGCGATATGGCTCTCAGGCTTCCAAATCTCATATTGGAAGCGCACGACCTTCCCAGGTAAGGAAAGAATAGTCCCGTCAACGCCTGTGATCAAGGAACTGTGGGTGTTCATTGAAAGTGTTTCAGGCAGACACCCAATCATGGCATCTAGGTCCCAGCCGAGGAAAGAAGATAGAATAAGGATGGACTCTGGGCCGGTTGCAAACTTGGAGATGAGTGCAGGCTATGGCTCTTAGGCTTCCAAAACGTATAATGGAAGAAGAGCACGACCTTCCCTGTTTGGGAAAGCAGAGAGTACAAGGACAGACTCTGAGCTGATTGCCAACTGTGAGGTAAGCGCAGGCTACAGCTCTTAGGCTTTGAAAACCTATATGGGAAGAGCACGACCTTTCCTGTTGGGAAAGACATTAGTACAAGCACGGACTCTGCCCTGGTTGCATACTGTGAGTGAAGTGAAGCCGACGGCTCTTGGGCTTCCAAAACTTACTTGGGTAGAGAACGACCTTCCCAGTGGAGGAAAGAAGATCGTCAAAGGACGGATTCTGGGTCGGTTGCCTTTAGTGAGTTCAATGCTCGATATGGCTCTCAGGCTTCCAAATCTTATATTGGAAGTGCACGACCTTCCCAGGTAACGAAAGGTAGAACTAGGAGGGACTCTGGGCCTGTTGCATACTGTGAGATAAGTGCAGGCTAAGGCTCTTAGGCATCCAAACCATATACTTAAATAGCACGACCGGAGGTCGTCCCCACAGTGTAGCTATGTGGAAAACGCTTCCAACGTTGTGAGCGAAGGGTGCTTCAGGACAGATTCATGAAAGCGTTGATAGTGTTGGAAGGCTGGATGCTATTGGAACTGACTGTGTAGAAAACGCCAAGGGTCCCGTCAAAGCCTGTGATCAAGGAACTGTGGGTTTTCATTGAAACTGTTTCAGGCAGACACCCAATCATGGCAGTTAGGTCCCAGCCGAGGAAAGAAGATAGAATAAGGATGGACTCTGGGCTGGTTGCAAACTTGGAGATGAGTGCAGGCTATGGCTCTTAGGCTTCCAAAACGTATAATGGAAGAAGAGCACGACCTTCCCTGTTTGGGAAAGCAGAGAGTACAAGGACAGACTCTGAGCTGATTGCCAACTGTGAGTTAAGTGCAGGCTACAGCTCTTAGGCGTTTAAAACCTATATGGGAAGAGCACGACCTTTCCTGTTGGGGAAAGGAGTTAGTACAAGGACGGACTCTGCACTGGTTGAATACTGTGAGTGAAGTGGAGCAGTCGGCTCTTAGGCTTCCAAAATTTACTTTGGTAGAGAACGACCTTCCTGGTTGAGGAAAGAAGGTAGAACAAGGACGGACTCTGGGCTGATTGCCTACTGTGAGGTAAGCGCAGGCTACAGCTCTTAGCTTTTAAAACCTATATGGGCAGCGCACGACCTTTCCTGTTGGGGAAAGAAATTAGTACAAGCACGGACTCTGCATTGGTTGCATACTGTGAGTGAAGTGAAGCCTGCGTCTCTTAGGCTTCCAATATTTACTTTGGTAGAGAACGGCCTTCCCAGTTGAGGAAAGAAGGTAGAACAAGGACGGGCTCTGGGTTGATTGCCTACTGTGAGGTAAGTGCAGGCTACAACTCTTAGGCTTTGAAAACCTCTATGGGAAAAGCACGACCTTTCCTGTTGGGGAAAGAAATTAGGACAAGGACGGACTCTGCTCTGGTTGCCTACTGTGAGTGAAGTGAAGCCGACGGCTCTTGGGCTTCCAAAACTTACTTGGGTAGAGAACGACCTTCCCAGTTGAGGAAAGAGCATGACCTGAGGTCGTCCCCACCTCTCGTTCTGTGGAAAAAGCTACCAACGCTGTGAGCCAAGTGTGCTTTTGAACAGATTCGCGAAAGCGTTGATGCTGTTGAGGGCTGGAAGCTGTTGGATCTGCCTATGTAGAAAACATGAAGATCCAGTACAAGGCCCCAGTCTCCGCCATCAAAGCGTGTGAGCATGGGAATGTGTGTGTTCACTGAAACTGTTTCAGTCTGACACCCCATCATGTCAGTGCCGTCCAGGTTGAGGAACAAAGATAGAACGAGTTCGGTCTCTGGGCTGGTTTCCTACTTTGAGATAAGTGCAGGCTACGGCTCTTAAGCTTCTAAAACCTATGATGGTAGAGCAAGACATTCCCTGTTGGGGAAAGAAGAGAGTACAAGGATGGACTCTGGACCGGTTGCATACTGTGAGTTGAGTGCAGCCTACAGCTCTGAGGCTTCCTAAACTTATATTGGAAGAGCACAACCTTCCCAGTGGTGGAAAGAAGATCGCACAGGGACGGACTCTGGGCTGGTTTCATCCTGTGAGTTAAGTGCAGGCTACAGCACTTAGGCGTTCAAAACGGACCCTGAGAGAGCACGACTTGAGGTCCTGCCAAATGTCTAGCTCTGTCGAAAACTCTTCCAACGTCGTGATCGAAGTGTGCTTGAGAACAACTATGCGGAAGTGTTGATCCTGTTGAAGGCAAGAAGGTGTTGGAACTGACTGTGTTGAAGAGGGGACGAGTTTCGTACCACGCCATAGTGTCCGACCACAATGACTGGGAGCAGGGGAATCTGTGTTCATTGAAACTGTCTTGGGCGGACACCCAATCATGATAGTGTCGTCCCAGTTCAGGGAAGAGCCTAGAACAAGGACAGACTCTGGACTGCTTGCCTACGGTGAGTTCAGTGCAGCCTACAGCTCTCAGGCTTTGAAAACCTATATGGGAAGAGCACGACCTTTCCTGTTGGGGAAAGGAATTAGTACAAGGACGGGCTCTGCACTGGTTGCATACTGTGAGTGAAGTGAAGCCGACGGCTCTTGGGCTTCCAAAACTTACTTGGGTAGAGAACGACCTTCCCAGTGGAGGAAAGAAGATCGTCAAAGGACGGACTCTGGGTTGGTTGCATTTAGTGAGTTCAACGCGCGATATGGCTCTCAGGCTTCCAAATCTTATATTGGAAGCGCACGACCTTCCCAGGTAACAAAAGAAGGTAGAACAAGGAGGGACTCTGGGCCGGTTGCATACTGTGAGATAAGTGCATGCTACGGCTCTTAGGCATCCAAACCATATACTGAAATAGCACGACCTAAGGTCGTCCCCACAGTGTAGCTATGTGGAAAACGCTTCCAACATTGTGAGTGAATTGTGCTTCAGGACAGATTCACGAAAGCGTTGATACTGTTGGAAGGCTGGCTTCTACTGGAACTGACTGTGTAGAAAACACCAAGAGTCCCGTACAAGGCCCCAGTCTCTGACGTCAACGCCTGCGATCAAAGGATTGTGGGTGTTCATTGAAACTGTTTCAGGCAGACACCCAATCATGGCAGTTAGGTCCCAGCTGAGGAAAGAAGATAGAACAAGGATGGACTCTGGGCCGGTTGCAAACTTGGTGATAAGTGCAGGATATGGGTCTTAGGCTTCTAAAACCTATAATTGGAGAGCACGACCTTTCCTTTTGGAGAAAGAAGATAGTACAAGGATGTTGTGTGGACTGGTTGCATATTGCGAGGTAAGGACAGGCTATGGCTCTTGGGCTTTTAAAACTTATAATGGACGAGCACAGCCTTCCCTGTTGGGGAAGAAGATAGAACAAAGATGGACTCTTGACTGGTTTCATATTGTGATTTAAGTGCAGAATATAACTATTAGGCTTCCTAAACTTATATTGGAAGAGCACAACCTTCCCCGTTGCGCTAAGAATATAGAACAAGTAAGGATTCTGGGCTCGTTTCATACTGTGAATTAACTGCAGACTACGACTCTTAGGTTTCCAAAACTTATATTGGAAGAGCATGACCTTCCCATGGAAGAAAGTTGATAGTACAAAGACAGACTCTGGACTGCTTGCGTACTGTAAGATAATTGCAGGCTATGGCTCTTAGGATTCCAAAATGTACACTGAAAGTGCAAGACCTGAGGTTGTCCTCACGTGTAGCAATGTGGCCAAAGCTTCCAACGTTGTGAGCGAAGTGTACTTTTGAACAGATTAGCCAATGCGTCGATACTTTTGAAGGCTGGAAGCTGTTCGGACTGACTCTTTAGAACACATGAAGAGTCCAGTACAAGGCCCTAGTCTCTGACGTAATGCCTGTGTGAAAGGCAATGTCTCTGTTCATTGAAACTGTGTCAGACTGACACCCAATCATGGCAGTGTCGTCCCAGTTGAGGAAAGAAGATAGAACGAGGACGGACTCTTGCCTGGTGGCATAATTGGGGTTAAGTTCAGGCGATGGCTCTTAGGCTCCCAAAACTTATATTGGAAGAACACAACCTTCCCAGTTGAGGGAAGAAAGTAGAACAAGGACGGACTCTGGGCCGGTTTCATACTCTGAGGTAAGTGCAGGCAAAGGGTCTTAGGCTTCCAAAACTTATATTGGAAGAGCACGACCTTCCCAGGTGAGGAAAGAAGGTAGAAAAAGAACTGAGTCTGGGCCGGTTGCATACTGTGAGTTCAGCGTAGGCTACGGCTCTTAGGCTTCCAAAACGTATACTTAAGAGCAAGAACTGAGGTCATCCCAAATGTCTAGCTCTGTCAAAAACCCTTTCAACTTCGCAAGCGAAGTGTGCTTTAGAACAGATATGCGAAAATGTTGATACTGTTGAAGGCTAGAAGCTGTTAGAATTGACTGTGTTGAAAAGGTGATGTTTCATACAACGCCGTAGTGTTGAACCACAGTGACTGGGAGCATGGGAATCTGTCATTGAAACTGTTTTGGGCAGACACCCAATCATGGTAGTGTCATCCCAGTTTAGGGAAGCACATAGAATAAGGACGGACTCTGGACTGCTTACATACTGTGAGTTAAGTGCAGGCTACATCTCTCAGGCTTTTAAAACCTATATGGGAAGAGCACGACCTTTCCTGTTGGGGAAAGAAATTAGTACAAGGATGGACTCTGGACTGGTTGCATACTGTGAGTTAAGTGAAGCCTACATCTCTTACGCTTCCAAAACTTACTTTGGTAGAGAACGACCTTCCCGGTTGAGGAAAGAAGGTAGAACAAGGACCGACTCTGGGCTGATTGCATACTGTGAGTGAAGTGCAGGCTACAGCTCTTAGGCTTCCTAAACTTATATTGGATGACCACGATCTTCCCAGTTGAGGAAGAAGATAGTACAAGGACGGACTCTGGACTGGTTGCATACTGTGAGGTAAGTGCAAGCTACGGCTCTAAGGCTTTTAAAACCTATATGGGAAGTGCACGACCTTTCCTGTTGGCATAAGAAATTAGTGCAAGGACGGACTCTGGACTGGTTGCCTACTGAGAGTGAAGTGAAGCCTACGGCTCTTAGGCTTCCAAAACTTACTTTGGCAGAGAACAACCTTCCCAGTTGAGGAAAGAAGGTAGAACAAGGACCGACTCTGGGCTGATTGCATACTGTGAGTGAAGTGCAGCCTACGGCCCTTTGGCTTCTAAAACATATACTGAAAGAGCAAGACCTGATGTCATCCCAAATGTCTAGCTCTGTCAAAAACTCTTCCAACGTCGTGAGGTACGTGTGCTTTGAGAACAGATTCGCGAATGTGTTGATACTGCTGAGGGCTGGAAGCTGTTGGAAATGACTGTGTAGAATACCATAAGAGTTCCCTAGAAGGCCCCAGTCTCCGACGTCAATGCCTGTGATCATTGGAATGTGTGTGTTCATCGAAACTCTTTCAGGCGGATATGCAATCATGGCAGTTTGGAACCACTTGAGGAAAGAAGAGAGAACAATGAAGGACTCCGGTCTGGTTGCATACTTTGAGATAAGTGCAAGTGGCTCTTAGGCTTCTAAAACCTATAATGGAAGAGCACGACCTTCCCTGTTGGGGAAAGATGATAGTACAAAGACGAACTCTGGTTTTGGATTATCCAAATAACGTTCAAATAACACACTTATTGCGGACATTATTTGGTGTGTTACTATGTGTTACTATGTTAAATAGTTTTTTAAAAACTATTTACTTGAGAGAGAGAGAGCACAGGAGGAGGAAAAGGGAGAGGGAGAGAAACACGTTCCCTGTGGAGCATGGAGTCAGATGTGGGGATTGATGCCACAACCCATGAGATCATGACCTGAGCCAAAACTAAGAATTGGCTGCTCAACCCACTGAGCCATTCAGGTGCCCCTGTAGGTCTGTTTTTTTGTTTTGTTTTGTTTTTCAATTTTTATTTCCTTCAGCAGTGTGAATATACTATGACACTCCCTTTTTCCTGCTGAAAAATCAAGTGATAGACTTAATTCCTTTTTTTTTTTTTTTTTTTTTTACCATTTTCATTACTATGTGTCTTGGTGTGTCCCTCCTTGGGTTGATTTTGGTGGGCGCTTTCAGTGTCTCTTGGATCTTGATATCTGTTTCCCTTCCCAGATTAGAAATTTCTTTAGTTATTCTTTCTTCAAATGAATTTTATGCCCCCTTTTATCTCTTTTATCCTCATAGAATCTCTATAATGTGAATGTTATTCTGCTTGATGATGTTGCTGAGTTCCCTTAATGTATTCTCATTTTTAGAGTTCCACCAAGATGGCAGAGGAGTGGGGACTCCATTTCAACCAGTACCCTGAATTTAGAAATCTACCAAGCCACTCTGAACACCCATGAACTCACCCTGAGATATAAGATTATATATGTCTGGATCTCTACAGGGGCAGAAGATCATTGGCCGAGAGGTACAAAAGATGGAGTTGGGATTACACAGAAAGATATCAGAGGATAAACAAAGGGGGAGGGAGCCACCAGAAACTATCCACTGGAAAGTAAAACCCCAGCCCAAAAGTGCCCTGTGTTTACAGACCAGCGATAGCTTGGAGGCCCATGGCTTTGAGACTGGAAGGGACTGATAACATTGCTCAGACAGAACAAAAGGGCTTAAGGGACAATTGCTGGGACCAGGCAGCCGCGGGGGCACACCTGAGCCCACAATCCCGGGACCAGCCACTGCCACTGTCCACCTGCCTGAGAGGACCTGGCACGGACTTGAATCAGCAGTCCCTGGGGCTGGCAGCCTCTTCCACTGACACTGCCACCACAACCTCCCTGGCTACCATGGCTTAGAGGACCTGGCTTGGAAGGAAGCCCACAGTCGCAGGAATGGCAGCCGGCGGGGCTGGGCTCCTGGATCAGTATCACTCGAGGTTTTGGTGGCAAGGTGATAGAGAGACAAGCAGGGGCCTCAGCTGAGCATTGGGAGGATCGTTGGGGATGCACACCACCTGTGGGAGATGGCGGTATTCAATGGTGATTGCAGAGGTAGAGTTTGTGTGTTCTGGAAGATTCAGAGAGGAACAGCCTGTGAATTCTCTCTGAGGCAGAGATCGAGCTGCAGACAATTTACTTTGCTCTGACCTTCCAAAAAGGCACAAAAAGCTGCCAGAGAACAAAAGCCTCCAGGGAACAAAAGCCCACAAAACTGGTTTCTGTGGTGCCCAGCCCCTTGATAGGTGGCAGACTAACTGCACCCAAGCAGGACTGAGTGAAAAACAATGCAGCAGCCCCCTCCCTCAGAAGACAAGCTGAAGGAACAAGAGGACAATAACCACAGGGTTTTCAAAAACCTGTATATCCTCAACACAAGGGAAAAACAGTATATTAAACTCCTGGTATTGCCTCACAAACTGCATATTTCTTAGATACAACTTTTCCCTCTCTCTTCTTTTAATGATTTCTCATGATTTTTGTTTTTATTTGTATTTATCATTTCAACTAGATGTTGAACACAACATATTCCATAGTAACTTTTTAACGTGAATTTTTCATACATACTCTTTTTAAAAAAGATTTTATTTATTTATTTGACAGAGAGAGAGGTCACAAGTAGGCAGAGAGGAAGGCAGAGACAGAGAGAGGGAGAGGGAAGCAGGTTCCCTGCTGAGCAGAGAGCCCAATGTGGGGCATGATCCCAGGAGCCCAAGGCCATGACCTGAGTTGAAGGCAGAGGCTTAACCCACTGAACCACCCAGGCGCCCCCATGCATACACTTTTCTTTTTGTGTGTGTGTAAATATATATATATATATATATATATATATATATATATATATAGAGAGAGAGAGAGAGAGAGAGAGAGGCTTCAATGTAGTCCTTTTTTTCCTATTCAATACTACTTTTGTATATATACCAGTTTTAATTTCCCTGTATCTCTGGAAAGTAGAGTTCTCTAACAATTATAACAAAATACAACCAGGAAAACTGAATTACCCTTCCTCATCCATATCAAGGGATTATAACCACCTTCCCATCACCCCCCCTTTTTATTTTGGGTCCCTTTTGTTTTTCTTTGTCAGTCATTTTGTTTCTTTGTTTGATTTTGTTTTTGTACTTTATAAATCTTATTCTTGGGGCTCATTTTGCTGGTGTCTTATTTCATTCATTCATTCATTCATTCATTCATTTATTTATTTATTTTTGGTGGTGATCTCTGATTGCTCTGACCCTTCCCAGAGTTCAACTTCCCTGGATAGTGGTGGGTATTTTTGGCTCTTCATCCCCTCAACCACGACTCAACAGAATGACTAGGAGGAGGAACTCCCAACCACTAAAAGACCCAGAGACCATGGCCTCTCCCACATATCTAGTAGGTATAGATGTCCGAAATAGACTTCAAGATGCAAGATGTCCGAAATAGACTTCAGGGTAACAGTTATGAAGGCAATAGTCCAGCTGAAGAAAACTATTAATGGCAACATAGATTCATTATGGGCAGAAATGAGAGCAGATCTGGCAGAACTAAAAAATTCTATCAATAAGATACAATCTAAGTACTCAGAGTAAGTGAGGCAGAAGAAAGAATTAGTGATCTTGATAAAACTGATAGAAAAGAAGGAACAGGAGGAGGTCTGGAAGAAACAGCTTGAAATCCATGGAAATGGAATTGGGGAAATAAATGACGTCATGACAATTTGTAAAGTCAGAATTATTGGGATCCCTGAGGGGGTGGGGAGAGAGAGGACTAGAAGATATATTTGGCTAAATCGTAGCCAAGAATTTCCCTAATCTGGGAATGAAACAAGCAATCATGCCATAGAGCCAGCGACAATACCATACCCCAGGTCAATGAGAGCAGAAAAATGCCCAGGTGTATTTTAGGAAAACTTGCAAATCTTAAAACCAAGGAAACTACGTTAAGGTCTGTTAGGGGGAAGAGATTCCTTATGTACAGAGGGAAGAACATCAGAATAATGTCAGACCTGTCCACAGAAAACTGGCAAGCCAGAAAGGGCTGGCAAGACATAGTCAGGGCCCTAAATGAGAAGGCTATGCAGCCAAGAATACTTCACCTGGCAAGGCTGTCATTCAGAAGAGAGGTAAGGAGCTTCCAGGACTGGCAGAGACCTCATGAATATGTGACCACTTGGCCGGGCTGCAAGAAAATTTAAAGGTAGGTTCTATAAAAACAGAAAGCCCCCGAGAGTGATATAGACCAGATATACAGAGACAATCTATAGAAACAAGGACTTCACGGGCATCACGATGACAATAAAAACCTATTTTTCAGTAATGACTCTCAATGTGAACAGCCTAAATGCTCCCATAAAATGGCACAGGGTTGCAGATGAGATAAAAAGGCAGGACCCATCCATATGCTGTCTGCAAGAGACTCATTTTGAAACTAAAGATATATCCAGACTGAAAGGGAGGGGATGGAGAATCATCTTGCATGCCACTGGGCCTCAAGAGAAAGCTGTGGTAGTGATTCTCATGTCAGACAAATGATATTTTAAGCTAACGACTGTAATCAGAGATACAGGAGGACAGTACATCATTTTTTCCCCACAGCTTATAATTTAATAAACAAAATTGTGTTTAAAGAAGAAAACCAATTACATTAGTATCTGGATTAAGAATTAGGGGGTCAGAGTTCAAGTTTTGACTCAATCCACCTGGTTGTTAGTCCGGTGGCAAATCAAAGCACTCACAGAGACTCAGTTTCTTCCCTTGTGATTCAGAATAGCAGTTCTTTTTTTTTTTTAATTTCTTTTAAGCATGACAGTATTCATTGTTTTTGCACCACACCCAGTGCTCCATGCAATACGTGCCCTCCTTAATCCCCACCACCCGGCTCCCCTAACCTCCCACCCCTGCCCCTTCAAAACCCTTCAGGTTGTTATCAGAGTCCATAGTCTCTCATGGTTCACCTCCCCTTCCAATTTCCCTCAACTCCCTTCTCCTCTCCATCTCCCCATGTCCTCCGTGTTATTTGTTATGCTCCACAAATAAGTGAAACCATATGATAATTGACTCTCTCTGCTTGACTCACTTGGCATAATCTCTTCCAGTTCCGTCCATGTTGCTACAAAAGTTGGGTATTCATCCTTTCTGATGGAGGCATAATACTCCATAGTATATATGGACCACGTCTTCCTTATCCATTCGTCCGTGGAAGGGCATCTTGGTTCTTTCCACAGTTTGGCAACCGTGGCCATTGTTGCCATAAACATTGGGGTACAGAGGGCCCTTCTTTTCACTACATCTGTATCTTTGGGGTAAATACCCAGTAGTGCAATTGCACGGTCATAGGGAAGTTCTATTTTTAATTTCTTGAGGAATCTCCAGACAGTACATCATTTTAAAGGGTCTGTCCTATGAGAAGATTCAATAACTAATAAATTTTTATGCCCCCAACATGGGAGGAGCCAATTGCATAAGCCAACTGTTAATAAAATTAAAGAGACATATTGATAAGAATATGTCAATAGTTGGGGATATTAATATCCCCAACTATTGACATATTCTCAGTAGTAGAAGATCATCTAACATAAATCAACAAAGAAACCAGAGTTTGAATGACACCCTTGACCAGATGGACCGCATAGATAGACACAGAACACTCCACCCTAAAACTCATTATTCTCCAGCATTCATGGAATTTCTCCAGAATAGACTGCATATTGGGTCACAAATCAGGTCTCAACCAGTACCAAAAGATTGAGATTATTCCCTGCATATTCTCAGACCACAGTGCTTTGAAACTGGAACTCAATAACAAGAAGCAGTTTGGAAGAAATTCAAACACGTGGAAGTTAAAGACCATTCTGCTCAAGAATGTTTGCATCAACCAGGAAATCAACGAATGTAGACAATTCATGGAAACCAATGAGAGTGTAGACACATCGGTCCAAAACCTATGGGGTATGGCAAAGGCGGTCTGAAGGGGTCAACACATAGCCATCCAAACCTTAGTCAAAAAAAAAATAAAAAAGGAAGAAAGAGAGAAGAATCCTGAATAAGAAATTCTCTTTACACCTTAAAGAACTGGAGAATGAACGACAAGTTAAGCCTAGCTATACACAGGAAGGGAAATAATTAAGATTAGAGCAGAGATCAATGAGATAGAAACCAGAGATAGAGTAGAACACCTCAAAGAAATGAGAAGCCAGTTCTTTGAAAGAATTAATAAGATCAATAAAACCACTGGCCAGACTAATCCAAAAGAAGAGAGAAAGGACCCAGATGAAGAAAATTAGGAATGAAAGGGGAGAGGTCACGACTAATTCCAACATCAGAAATTACTATGAACAGCTATATGCCAATAAGTTAGGCAATCTAGAAGAAATGAATGCATTCCTGGAAATCTGGAAACTTCCAAGGCTGAAACAGGAAGAAACTGACCATTTAAATTGACCAATTACTAGTAACAAAATTGAAGCAGTGATCCAAGTCTCCCCAAAAAACAAGAGTCCAGGGGCTTACAAATTCTCTTGGGTGTTCTACCAATCATTGAAAGAAGAAATACTACCTATTCTTCTGAAGTTTTTCAGAAAGTAGAAACAGAAGGAAATCTTCCAGACTCTATGAAGGCAGCATCACCTTGATGCCAAAACCAGGCAAAGATGCCATCAATAGGGAGCCTTTCAGGCCAACATCCCCAATAAATATGGATGCCAAGATTCTCAACAAGATTCTAGCCAATAGGATCCAACAGTACATTTAGAAGATTATCCACCACGACCAGGTGGGATTTATCCCTGGGATGCAAGCATGGTTTAACATTTGCATATCAATCAAGGTGATAGAAAAAATTAGTAAGAGAAGACACAAGAACCACATGGGCCTCTGAATTGATGCAGAAAAGGCATTTGACAAAACACAGCATCATTTCCTTTTTAAAACTCTTCAGAGTATAGGGACAAAGGGATCATTCCTCAACTTCGTAAAATCCATCTATGAAAAACACACAGCGAATATCATTCTTGAAGGGGAAGAGCCAAGAGCCTTCACATTGAGATCAGGAACACAACAAGGATGTCCACTCTCACCACTATTGTTCAGCATAGTACTAGATGTCCTAGCAACAGTAATCAGACAACAGAAAGAAATAAAAGGTGTTCAGATTGGCGGATAAGTCTCTTCCCAGATGACATGATATTCTATGTGGAAAACCCAAAAGAATCCACCCGCAAATTACTAGAATTCATACAGCAATTCAGTAATGTGGCAGGATACAAAATCAATGCACAGAAATCACTTGATTTCTTATACACTAACAATGAAACTGTAGAAAGGGAAATTAGAAAATACATTCTATTTACAATAGCACCAAAAACCATGAGATACCTTGGAAAAAACCTAACCAAAGTGGTAAAGGATCTATAATTGAGGAACTACAGAACCCTCATGAAAGAAAGTGAAGAAACCCAAAAAGATGGAAAAACATTCCATGCTCATGGATTGGAAGAATAAATATCATTAAAAAACTCTATGCTTCCCAGAGAAATATATACTTTCAATGCCACTCCAATCAAAATACAAATGGCATTTTTCAAAGTGCTGGAACAAACCATCCTAAAATTTGTCTGGAAACAGAAAAGTCCCCGAATCTCCAAGGAAATGTTGAAAGATGAAAACAAACCTGGGGGCATCACATTGCCTGATTTCAAGCTGTATTACAAAGCTGTGATCACCAAGACAGCATGGTAGTGGCAGAAAAACAGACACCGAGATGAATAGAAGAGAATAGAGACCCCAGATATACACCCTCAACTTTATGGTAAACTAAGCTTTGACAAAAAAGGGAAAGAATATCCAGTCGATAAAAGACAGTCTCTTCAATAAATGGTGCTGGTAAAATCAGACAGCTATTTACAGAGGAATGAAAATCAAGCATTCTCTTATACCATACACAAAGATAAACTCTAAATGGATGGAAGGTCTCAACCTGAGAGATGAGTCCATCAAAATCCTAGAGGAGAGCATAGGCAGTAACCTCCTCGATATCGGCCACACTGACTTCTTTCAATACACGTCTCCAAAGGCAAGGAAGAGAAACATGATAATGAACTTTTGGGACTTCCTCAAGATAAAAGCACAGCAAAGGAAACAGTCAAGAAAACAAAGAGGTAACCCATGGAGTGGGAGAAGATATTTGCCAATGACACTACAGACCAAGGGGTGATATCCAAGATCTATAAAGAACTTTTCAAACTCAACACCCAAAAATCCCAGATTTTCAAGTCAAAAATGGGCAGAAGATATGAACAGATGCTTGTCCAATGAAGACATACAAATGGCTAACAGACACATGAAAAAGTGTTCATCATTATTAGTCATCAGGGAAATCTGAACCAAAACGACATTGAGATATCACCTTAAACCAGTTAGAATTTAAAAAAAATTGCAAAGATTAACAAGAGAGGACACTACAAATGTTGGAGAGGATGTGGAAAAAGGGGAACCTTCTTACACTTGATGGGAAGGCAAGTTGGTGCAGGCACCTTGGAAAAGAGTATGGAGATACCTCAAAAAATTAAAAATAGAGGACCTGTATGACCTAGTGACTGCACTACTGGGTATTTACCCCCAAAGATACAGATGGAGTGAAAAGGAGAGCCATATGTACCCCAGTGTTCACAGAAGCAATGTCTACAATAGGCAATCTTTTGAAAGAGCCAAGATGCCCTTCAATAGATGAATGGATAAAGCAGATGTTGTCCATGCACTCAGTGGAATTTTACTCAGCCATCAGAAAGAATGAATACCAAATTTTTGCATCAATATGGATGGGACCAGAGGAGGTTATGGTGAGTGAAATATGCCATGTAGTGAAAGTCAATTATCATATGCTTTCACTTATTTTAGGAACATAAGGAATAACATGGAGATCAGTAGCAGAAGGAAGGGAGTAATGAAAGAGGAGAATTCAGAGTGGGAGATGAATAATGAGAGATTATGGACTCCAGGAATCAAGCTGAGGGTTTTAGAGCATAGGAAGTGTGGAGGAATTCAGGAACCCTGTGATGGGTATTAAGGAGGGCCTGTGTGTGATACACAAACAATGAATCATGGAACACTAATCAAAAACTAATGATGTACTGTATGGTGACTAACATAATAAAAATATAATCATAAAAAAATAACCTATTCTCATGTTTTAATCTTTTCTTCTGTCTTCTGCCCAGCTAGGATACTTTCCGTTATTCTGTCTTCCTGTTAGTGATTGATTTTTCTTCTTTCTCTAGTCTATTATTTTATTTTATTTTATTTTATTTATTTTAGGGAGAGAGAGCACAAGTTGGGGGAAATGGCAGAGTGAGAGGGAGAATTAAGCTCCCTGCCGGGGAGGGAGCCCCACATGGGGCTTGATACCAGGAGCCTAGGATCATGACTTGAGCTGAAGGCAGATACTCAGCCAATTGAGCCACCCATGCACTCCTCTAGCTTATTATTTATTCCCTCCAGTGCACTTTAAATTTTGGTTATATTGAGTTCTTTTCTCTGATTAGCTCTTTTTATATTTTCTCTTTGTTTAAAGTTTCCCCGAGATCCTCCACTCTGTTCTCAAGTTCAATAAGTATCTTTACAACCATGTCTTTAAACTCTTTCTCAGGCATATTGCTTATCTCAATTTCATTTAGCTCTTTTGGTGTGATTTTGTCCTTTTTTTTAATCATCTAGGACATACTCCTCTGTCACTTCAGGTTGTCTAACTGTCTGTGTTTGTTTCTATGTCTTAGGAAAGCCAGCTATGTCTCCTGCTCTTGAGAGTTGTAACTTTATGGAGAAGAGGTCCTGTAGTGCCCTGAGTCCCTTATTCAACAAAACTAGATGGTTTGATGGTGTCTCCTATCTGTGCTGCATGCACCTTACTATTGTGGCTGAATTGTATTTGTCTTCAGTGCAGTGAGCTTTTGTCTGTTTTGGGCAGAATTTGGTCCCTGTGCTGTTAAGGGGCCAGTCTGAGGCCACTTTCAGTTGTAATTGGGTCAGACTAGATGCTTATCCCAGAATTTTTACTGGGGCTGTGTTTGCAGGGAACTCCAGGTCTCTCTCTTCTAGCTTACCCCTCTAAGGTTTTGATTAATGGATGGTGTCAGTAGTCAGATCAGATGTCTGCCCCTGTCCACTGCTATGGCTGTAGTGGGACTGATGTGTTTCTTCCCCTCTCTCAGGAGATGTCAGTTTGCAGTGGCACCTTTCACTGTCATGATTCCTTATAGAATGAGACATGTCAGGAACTGCTTTGAAGGAGAGAACAAAGGCAGGACACATGATGTTAGCAGGGTCACTAGAGAGTATGCTGCCAGTTCCAACCAAGGCTGTTTGCAGGATGGGGCTTAGCTGGTGCTTAAAATATATATATATTTTATATATATATATTTTATATATATATATATATTTTATATATATATATATATTTTATATATTTATATATATATATAATTATATATATATATATTTATATATATATATATAAATATATAAAATATATATATTTATATATATATTTTATATATTTATATATATATATATATATTTTTTTTAAGCACCAGCTAAGCCCCATCCTGCAAACAGCCTTGGTTGGAACTTATATATATATACATATGAACACCTGCCAGCTGGGGAAGGTAGTATGAGGTGGGTTCATAAGAGAATGCAGAAGCAAAGCATGTTGTATTAGCAAGCTACCTGGAGAATGTTCGGTTGGTTCCCATAGGTGTCTGGTTATCTATGCCAAAGGTGGAAGGGAGAAATTATGCCTGCCAGTTTTTTGTTGTTGTTTTTTCTTGTTATTGTTCTTCTAAGGAAGTCTCCTAAGTATCCCTCTTCCTTTAGTGAATGTTATGAGATAAGTAAATAAATCTCCCTCCTGTACATCCTAGGCACTTTTCAAACTGCTGCTCCTATGCTGTATCTTGGCAGGATTTTCGTTATGCTGTATCTTTAAATGTGGGCGCTCAGTATTCCATTACCCTCCAGCTCTCCCAGAGCTAATCCTGTTGATTTTTAAAATACCTGGAGTTAAGTGAATGGGTCATACAAAATCACAGAGTTAAGCCCCACCAGTTTTCAAAGCCAGATGTTATAGGAACTGATCTGTCCAGGTCCACCCTATCTGGGTGCTTGGTGTGGGTTCTGTTCTTGTCCCTTCCTTGTGTTTGTAGTGTCCCTCTTGTTTCTGGTTAGTCTCTTCAGGAGTTTGGTTCCAGACTGAATCTGTGCTACTCCTACCCTTTTATTGTGGCCTTCTCTCTCTGATTAACCATGGGGAGTTTATTTTGTCAGGCTTTGGGTTGTTCTCTGGGTGAGTTGTACTGATGTGGCTATTCTCTAGATGTACTTGTGGGATGACTTGAGCTTAGGATCCTTCTACTCTGCCATCTTCCCAGGCTCCCCTCTCTATGTGATAGTTTTATTGTTATATTAGGGTCTGCAGCATCCTTGTTTTCTGCAATTAACCAATGGTTTAAATTATGATTCAAACTCATATTTTGATTGCTTCTAATAAAGCTGGCATTGTTAAGGTAGGGATGGATTTGGAGTAATGGAGATACATAGAGAGGAAATCATGTCCAAAAAAATGGGCAGAAGACATGAACAGACACTTATCTAATGAAGACATACAAATGTCTAGTAGACAGATAAAAAAATGGTCATCATCATTAGCCATCAGTGAGATTCAAATCAAAACCACATTAAGGTACTTCCTTGTACAAGTGAGAATAGCAAAAATTAACAAGACAGTAAACAAGAAGTGCTGAAGAGGATGTGGAGCTAATATACATGGAGAAGTGTTAAAGGGCTACAAGAAAGGCCGATAATGTCAGTGAATAAGGGTTAGGTTATAATGAGATCCAAAATTGAGATTACATCAGGAAATGGAATGTTTATATCCAATATTTCCAAGGTAGATCTGTTTCATTGTAGAATAGGTCCAATATATGGCAAGTGAACATATGACCAATGTGGTATGGAGGTTAAGGTCTGAAGGTTTTTGGTGATGAACAGGTTAAGATCCTGGGAACTTAGAGTGCTGCATGGACATACAAATGTCAGAAAGATTGATCGATGATTATAGGGAAATGAATCCAGGAAAAAGTTTTTAGTTACTGAGGAAAAGGAACTAGATCAGGTCAGGTTCAGCTAGATAGCTAGCTATTGAATCATTATGAACACCTGCAAACTCACCTAGAGATCTAAGAAATAACAGCTGCAACTCTAGAAATAGAAAAGCATCCACTTTCTGCAAGATAGGAGGCATGAAGAAGTGAATTTGAGGCATAAAAGATGATGGGTGAGAAAAAAGACCAGTCTAAAGAGTATTATTTCTCAGAGTGAAGTACACAACACTTTCATTAGGCTTCACACCTCTAGGCCCATTTGAATTGTGACTCTATTTTCAAGGTGGGAAGACTTCAGCAAAAAGAGGAAGAATGCCCAGACTTGCTTTTCTAAAGTAAGTAAGTATATGGCCCTTGCCAAGTTCCTTCACACTGCACTTGTAAGAAGTAGAGGCTCAGGCTTCATTCAGGCTAGGGTCCTTTCATACTGCTCTCTCACAAACAATGGAAACTACTTCTGCCATACAGCCTTGGGGAAAAGGTCAGAGGCGGGCTTTGCTCATTTTAAGGCACGCTACAGTTGCTCAAGGAAAGCTTCGGAAACGCTGCCTAACTTCAGATAAGCGATAGGGGTGAAAAAACGATTGTGACAGACTGCTGGTTTCCTAGAGTTGTCCGCAATGCCCTTTCTTTCTGCTGCCGCACGTCCTCAGGAGAACGCTGCTCTCCTCATGAAATGAGTTGTTGCTGGCGGGTTCGTTTGCAGGCCCGCCGAGATCTCGGCTTTTGCTACAGGACATGTGCCATTGGCTTCCCCATGCATGCTGTGAGGAGGCACAGCGCTTGTCCAAGGCAAGCGGGAAGGAGAAAGATTCAGCCTAGGGGTTCTTGTAGCACAGATCGGATTCTCCGTTTGGACGGGAGCCGTCAGCAGAATGCTTCCTCACGGAGAGGTTTGCGGTGCAAAGGGAGGGAAGATGAGGGCCCTGGACTCATTCCTCCACACAGTCTTTGGAAAAGGTGGGGCGCTGGCAGAGGTCACTACAGGACCGTCCCGCCCCGGTTGCTTCAGGGAAGCTTTGGAACCCTACTTACTTTCGGATTACCGATGAGGGCGGAAAGCCTGTCGTGACAGGTTGCTGGTTTCCTAGAGTTGAGGGCGTCCCGCTTTCCTCCTGCGGCCCCACTTCCTCGCGAGAATGCTTCTGTCTTCAAGAGACAAGTTGCTCCTGGAGTCTTATGTTCCAAGCGGACTAGGCTCTCGGCCTCTGCTCGAAGACAAGGGCCGTTCGCTTTTTCATGCTGTTGGGCTGCACGGTGCTTGTCGCGTCCACAGCAGATGCCTCCTGCCAGCCTAAGACAAGCGGGTAGAAGAGTGATTCAGCTTAGGGAGTCTTGTAGCACAAGTCAAGTTCTCCGTTTGGACGGGAGCCGTCAGCAGAATGCTTCCTCACAGAGAGGTTTGCGGTGCAAGGGTGGGGGAAGACAAGGTCCCTGGCCTCGTTCCTCCACACAGCCTTTGGAAAAGGTGGGCCTCGGGCCGAGGTCACCTTAGGGCCGTCTCCTGTTGCTTTGGGCACGCTTTGGAACCCTGTCTACCTTTGCATTAGCGATGGGGGAGTGAGAAGCCGGTCGCGCCAGGGTGCTGTGTTCTGAGATTTGAGAGCGTCCCGCTTTCCTCGTGCGGCCCCACTTCCTCACGAGACCGCTTCCCTCTTAAAGAAACAAGTTGCTCCTGGAGTGTTCTGTTTCAGCTGGAGTAGGTTCTCGGCCTCTGCTTGAAGACACTTGTCATTTGCTTTCCCTCACTGTGGGGAGGCTCAATGCTTGTCGCTTCAGCGCCAGAGGTTTCTTTCCTCTCTCAAAGAAGTGGGTTAGGATAGTTATGGAGCCTATAGATTCTTTTAGCTCATACTGGATTTGACGCTGAGGACAGAAGACCTCAGCAGTAAGTTTACTCACAGAAAGGTTTGCTCTGCATAGTGAGGGAAGTCTGGGGCCCTTGCCTCGTTCGTTCACAGAGCCTTGGTGTTAATGTGAGGTGCGTGTTTTGGTCATTTTAGGGCCTTCTCCTGTCGGTCAAGGAAATCTTTGGTAACCCTGCCTACATTCTGATCAGTGATCGGTTGACAAGCTGGTCTTGGCAATGTGCTGGTTTCCTAGAATTTCCAGTGTGTCCGTTTCCTTCTGCTGCCACACTTCCTCATGAGAATGCTTGTCTACTCACGAAACGAGTTGTCGTTGGAGGGTTAAGTTGAATGCAGACCGAGATCTCAGCCTTAGCTACAGGATACATGCTGTTTGCTTGCCCATGCTGTGAGGAGGCAGAATGCTTGTCGCGTCAGCAGCAGATGTCTCCTGCTGGCCTAAAACAATCGGGAAGGAGAATGATTCAGCCTGTGGAGTCTTGTAGCACAGACTGGATTCTAGGCTCAGGACAGAAAGCCTGAGTGGAATGTTTCCTCACAGAGAGGTTTGCTTTGCACAATGAGGAATGTCTGCGGCCCTGGCATCATTCATTCATACAGCATTTGGGAAAAGATTAGGTCGGGATTTGGTCATTTTAAGGACCTCTCCTCTTGCTTAAGGAGTTGTTTGGAAACACTGTCTACCTTCAGATCAGCCTTGGGCGTGAAAAGCTGGTCGTGACCGCGTGCTGGTTTGCTAGATTTTCTAGCTTCCTGTCCACACTTTCTCAGGAGAACACTTGTCTCCTCAAGAAAAGAATTGTTGCTGGTTGGTTAAGTTGCAGGTGGACCGAGTTCTCAGCCTTCGCTACAGACATATGCCATTTGCTTTCCCATGCTGTGAGGTGGAACAGTGCTTGTTGCGTCAGCAGGAGATTTCTCCTGATTGCCTAAAACATGCAGCAAGGAGAATGATTCAGCTTAGGGAGTCTTGTAGCAGAGATTGGATTCTACTTTTGGGCAGGAGCTGTCGGCAGAAAGGTTCCTCACAGAGAGGTTTGCCGTGCAAAGTGAGGGAAGACTAGGGCCTCTGCTTTGTTCGTTCACACAGCCTTTGAAACAAGGTGAGGCTCGGGCTTTGGTAAGTGTTTGGCCATTTCCTTCTGCTTGAGCACAGACTTTGAAACTCCTTTTACTTTCAGAACAGTGATGTTCATGGAAAGGGTTGTCATGACTGGGAGCTGATTTCTTAAGAGTTCACTGCCTAGCCCTTTGCTAATGCCTCAACACTTCCTCATGAGAACACTTCTATCTTCATGAAACAAGTTATTCCTGGAGTGTTGCCTTCAAGACAGACTGGGTTCTTGGTCTTTGGTATATGGCACTTCCCTTACACTCTCTCATGCAGTTGGGGCATTTCTAGGTGCTTTAGGAGAAGATGTGAGTTGTAATGCTGTATATCTGAAGGTTTGTGTCTTGGGGTTAAGTACATGCCACTTTCCTCATGCTTCCACAGATACATTCAAAATCTGTCCTGACTCCCTGAAATAAGATGTAAGGTGAATGATTCAGCCTAGAGAGACTTATTTCTCAGAATGAAGTATATAGAACTTTCATTATGTTCCCACACACCCTTTTGAGATTTGATTCTATTTTCAGGACAGAAGACATCAGTGGAAAGCTATACATATACATATACACAGACTTGCTTTGCAAAGTTAAGTAAGTATATGGCACTTGCTTTTTTCATTCATACAGACTTTGGAACAAGGTGAGGCTAAGGCTTTGGTAATTTTACGACCGTTTCCTTCTCCTTTTGCAAAAACTTGAAACTCCTTCTTATCAGCTCAGTGAAGTTCATGGAAAGCCAGTGGCATGACAGGTCATGGCTTCTTAGAGTTCACTTCATCACCTTTTCCTTATGCCTCCACACTTCCTCACAAGAATGCTTTTATCTTCATGAAACAAGTTGTTTATCTTCATGAAACAAAGTTGTTTCTGGCGGGTTGTGTTTAAGCCAGAATGTGTTCTCAGACTCTGGTATATGTCATCTCCCTTGGGCTTTCTCATGCAGTTGGGACAGTGGTTGTCACTTTAGGGGAAGATGTGAGTTGTACGGCTCTCTCTCTAAAGGGCTCTGTCTTCGGGTTAAGTACATGGCACTCTCTTCATGCTTCCACAGATACATTTGAAAACTCTCCGGACTCTCTGAAACAAGCTGTTTGGTGAATGATCCTGTCTACAGTCTTGTTTCTCAGAGTGAAGCAAATGGTCCTGACTTTATGTTGCCACACTTTCTGTTGTAATGTGATTCTATTTCAGGACAGAAGGTGTTAGTGGAAAACTGGCATGCACACAGACATGCTTTGCAAAGTTAAATAAGTATATGACACTTGCCTTGTTCTTTCACAGGAACAGGGTGAGGCTTGGGCTTTCTTCACAGCTTTAGAGGATGAGAATGAAAATCATGGCCTCCCAATCTCCAGCTCCAGTGTTGAAATCTCAGAGTCCTCCTCCTCGGTCAGCACACAGAAAAAAGCAGCCAATTACACTGTCTCTGTGGTCTCCGTCCACACTCCCTGCTCACCCAGGTTGTAAACAAGTGTTTCTATCTTAGGGATGTGACCCCATTTCCAGATCCAAACCCTGCAGACTCCTGCTGTATACTCCCATGCCTTTCCTCTCAGGAAAGGAAGGGGGCCTCACCATTTATGCTATTTGTTGGGCCCCTGCTCAGAGATCAGTTGCTCAACTGTGCTGTGGTTGGTGTTTACGGCAACCCCAAGCTGAAAGCCCACTCCTGGGCTCACTGATTGCAGGCAGCTTCCCCGCTCCAATGCCCAGGAATTCTGTCACACTCAGTCACCCATGGTATTCCTTTGACCCTGAGCATCCTGAGACCACTCTGTCCCACCTAGAGTTCTTATCTGCTTAGCCACTTGGGCGTCTTTCAGGACTGGATGTTCCTCACTGTAACAAACTTCTAAAAGGTCTGATTTTTGCCTTCAACTGTTATATCACTTTCTAGTAGCTGGCTGAGGCCTCCCCAACTCCATGGTTTATATTCTCATATATTGCCTCAGGTTCACTTCTTCACACCTCTTATCTTGCAGAAAATGTTTGCTTTTCTACTTGTAGAGTTGCAGCTATTCTTTTCTTAGATCTCTGGTTGAATTTGCAGGTGTTCAGAATGATTCGATAGCCCGCTATCTAGCTGAATTCCTGTCATGGGACAAAACTAAGATTATCTACTCCTCCACCAACTTGGACTCCTCCTGTAGTATATACTTTTAAACAATATTTTTTCTTTCAATCCTTGAGCGTGGAATAGTTTTCCATTTCTTTGTGTCATATTTGTTTCATCACTTTGTCACATGTTTCAGTGTACAGGTCTATCACCTCTTCAGTTAGGTTTATCCCTAGGTATCTTATTATTTTGGGTGCAATTGTAAAGAGAAGCTTTTCTTAATTTATCTTTATGCCCCTTTATTTTTGGTGTATTAAAGTGCAACAGATGTCTGTACAATGAATTATATCCTGTGATTTAAGTGAATATCAGTTCTAGCCTAGGTGTGTGTGTGTGTGTGTGTGTGTGTGTGTGTAGTCTTTCAGGCTTTCTGTATTGGATATCATTGCATCAACAAATAGTGAAAGTCTTACTTTTTCCTTACCATTTTGGATACTCTTTATTGTCTTATTTCTGTGGCTAGGACATCTAGGACTATGTTGAATAAAAGAGGCAAGAGTAGAAATCCTTGTCTTGTTACTGACAGTAGAGGAAAAGTTCTCTTTTTCCCATTAAAGTTGATGATAGCTGTGGGTTTTTCATAAATGGCCCTTTTTAAAGTATGTTCCCTCTAACCCTAACTTTTTAAAATGTTTTTTTTTTAATTTATTTGAGAGAGAGAGAAATATATGGATGGATAGGGCACAAGCAGGAGAGAGGAGAAACAGGCTCCGCACCAAGAAGGGAGCCTGACATGGGGCTTGATCCCAGGACCCCAGGATCATGACTGTAACTCTCTCAGGACAACATACTGTTTAAAATATAACCTATAAGAAACTATACTAATTACCAAGCATGCTTATATATAGCCTTAAGGAAAACATGAATTGGCAACAGGCCTCTGGGATAGAGGAAGATATACATCCTTGACACAGAGCAGCTGGAATTACTGGCTTGCTCAGGGTAGAATACTACCTGCTTCATGGAAGCTGAGCAGCCTCAAATGCCTGGCCAGCTTAGGGTGGAATGCCATCTGCTTCATTTTCCTGTTATCTCTCTAACTCCAGAGACCACCTGTGGCTAATTAGATGATCCCTTTGAATGGGTTTGCTCACTATAGGTCATGGACTATGTGACCAGATATATCTTGCCTTTCTTCTTACTTATCTACAAGGCATATGCTAAATGTGTAACTTCTTTGGCTCCTTTTTTGATTACTGTCTAATATCTAAAAATATGGGGCTGAGGAGTTGTTCAGGGTGACAGCCTTTTCTACTGTCGACCTCTGCTCCCTCTCTCTTGTAGCTGACTTGTTAGTGCCTCATTCTTCTCCTGTGCACCATCAGGAAGTGGCAATGACCTGAAACAGATGCAGAAGTTTAAACAATTGGGCCACCCAGACATCCATAACCCTACCTTGTTAAGGATTTTTATCAAGAGTGGATGTTGTACCTTATCAAATGCTTTTTCTGCATATATTGAAATGATTATATGGTTCTTATCCTTTCTTTTATTAATGTGATGCATCATGTTGTTTCATTTGCAAATACAAACTGGCAACCTAGGAATAAATCCCCTTTGATCACGATGAATTATTTTTTTTAAGTATTATTGAATTCAGTCTGCTCATGTTTTGCTGAGGATGTTTGTCTTTATGTTCATCAGCACTAATTGCCTGTAGTTCCCTTTCTGTCTGTTTTGTTTCTGTTTTTGATATTTGGTGTCTCTATTGCTGTTGTTGCTGCTACAATCAGGATAATACTGGTCACATATATTAGGAGAAGGCAAGGAAAAGGGAATGGGGGAATTGGAGGGAGAGATGAACCATGAGAGACTGTGGACTCTGAGAAACAAACTGAGGGTTTTAGAAGGGAGGTTGTGGGGGATGCGTGAGTCTGGTGGTGGATATTAAGGAGAGTACATATTGCATGGAGTACTGGGTGTGGTACATAAACAATGAATCTTGGAACACTGGGAAAAAAACCCATATAATTAATTTAAAACTTTTCTTTCCTGTTCTAGTTTTTGGAATGGTTTGAGAAGAATCGGTTATCAATTCTTCTTCAACTATTTGATAGAATCCCCTTGGGAATCTATCTGGTCCTGGACTTGTGTTTGAGATTTTTGATTATTGACTCAATTACTTTCCTTGTTATCAATCTGTTCAAATTTTCTGTTTCTTTTTGTTTCAGTTATGGTAGAATATATATTTTTAGGAATTCACCCATTTCTTCTATGTTGTCCATTCCAGTGTTTTGGCATGTAGTTTTTTCATAATATTCCCTTATGATTGCTTTTATTTCTATGGTGTTTGTTATTTCTCCTCTCTTATTTGTGATTTCATTTAAGACTTTTCTCCTTTTTTTTTTCTTGATAAGTGTGGCCAGTGGCTTATCAATTTTCTTGATTTTTTTTCTTGAAGAACCAACTCCTGGGTTCATTGATCTGTTCTATTGTGTTTTTTTTTTTAATTTTATATAATTATTTTATTTATTAAAATTTAAAGTAAGCAAAATATATGTTTTATTTCCCAAATAAGGAACATAAGTAATAAATCCATAACTTCTTAGGTTGCTCTGTATATATTTCTTTTCTTAATTTTTTATTTCAATTCAATTTCATTAACATATCCTGCATTACTAGTTTCAAAGGTAAGATTCAGTGATTCATAAGTTGCATTAAACACTCAGTATTCAAGACTCCAAGTGTTCCTCTTAATGCCCATCACCCAATTACCCCATCCCCCTATACTATCTCCCCTCCAGTAACCCTCAGTTTGTTCCCTAGAGTTAAGAATCTCTTATGGTTTACCTCCCTCTCTGTTTTCTTCATATTTTATATTTCCTTCCCTTCCCCTATGTCCATCTGTTTTGTTTCTTAAATTCACTTATTTGTGGAGCATAACAAATAACATGGTGGACATAAGGAGATGGAGAGGAGAAGGGAGTTGAGGGAAATTGGAAGGGGAGATGAACCATGAGAGACTATAGACTCTGAAAAACAATTTATTGTGTTTTTTTTTAAAATCTGTATAACATTTATTTTGGCTCTAATTTTTATTATTTCTTTTTTTTGTCTCTGTCTCCAGTTCAGAAAAAAGCTGTTTCTGCTATGTTATTCCTATGCTAAGGGCCTCACTCATGTCTTCCACTCTTTTCTCTTGTTCAGTGAGTATCCTTATGATCATTGCTTTAATTTCTCTATCAGACATGTTACTTATATCTGTTTTGCTTAGATCTTGGCCTGTGACCTTCTCCTGTACTTTTATCTGAGATAAATTTCTCTGTCTCTTCATTTTGTCCATCTCTCTGTGCCTATTTCCATATGTATGGAAGCCATCTCTTCTTCTATTGACATCAGGGACTTTATGAAGAAGAGGTCCTGGGGTGCCCTGCAGTGCATTATTCCCTGTTCACCAGAATCTGGCACTCCAGGAGAATATCCTATGTGTACCGGTGCTCTGCTATGTGTCTGAGTCACTTTTCCTTTAAGTGCAGTTGTCTGCACTGCCTTTCTTCATGCTGTGGATGTGCTTTCAATCTGTGATGCTGGTGGGATATAAGCAGGACAACTCTGAGGCGGTATGTCTGTTAAGGAAATTGAGAGTGGGGCATTAGTGTTATCAAAATTTGTACTGAGCCATTAGTCCTATGCTAGATCCCCCAAAGCACTGAGGTGCCTGGGTGACCAGAGGTTCAAACCTGGATGAGCCTGGGCCTGCACACAATGGTGGCTGGTATCGTGTATACAGATGTTGAACTCCTATGTTGGGTGAGTGTGGTGTTCAGTTACAGCTGGGCATGTGATAGATTCAATTCAAGAGCATATGCTTTTGCTGTGCAGAAGTTTTTGATCTTAATGAAGTCCCAAGAGTTCATTTTCACTTTTGTTTCCTTTGTCTTTGAAGGCATGTAGAAAGAAGTTGCTGTGGCTGATGTCAAAGAGGTTACTGCGTATGTTGTCCTCTAGAATTTTGATGGGTTCCTGTCTCACGTTGAGGGTTTTCATCCATTTTGAGTTTATCTTTGTGTATGGAGTAAGAGAATGGTCGATTTTCATTCTTCCGTATATAGCTGTCCAATTTTCCCAGCCCCATTTATTGAAGAGACTGTCTTTTTTCCACTGGATATTTTTTCCTGCTTTGTCAAAGATTATTAGACCAGAGTTGCTGGTCCATATCTGGGCTCTCTACTCTGTTCCACTGGTCTATGTGTATGTTTTTGTGCCACTATCATGCTGTCTTGGTGATCATAGCTTTGTATAAAGCTTGAAATCAGGCAACGGGATGCCCCCAGTTCATCAAGATCAAAAGCTTCTGCACAGAAAAGGAAACAGTCAACAAAACAAAGAGGCAACCCACGGAATGGATGAAAATATTTGCAAATGACACTACAGACAAAGGGCTGGTACCCAAGATCTATAAAGAAGTTCTCAAACTCAACACACACAAAACAGATAATTATTTCAAAAAAATGAGCAGAATACATGAACAGACATTTCTCCAAAAAAGATGTACAAATGGCTAATGGACACATGAAAAAATGGTCATCTTTATTAGCCATCAGTAAAATCCAAATGAAAACCACATTGAGATACCACCTTACACCAGTTAGAATGGCCAAAATTAACAAGACAGTAAACAATAAGTGTTGGAGAGGATGTGGAGAAAGGGGAACCCTCTTACACTGTTGGTGGGAATGCAAGGTGGTGTAGCCACTTTGGGAAACAGTGTGGAGATTCCTTAAGAAATTAAAATTAGAGCTTCCCTATGATCCTGCAATTTCACTATTGGGTATTTTCCCCCAAAATATAGATGTAGTGAAGAGAAGAGCCCTCTGTACCCCAATGTTCATAGCAACAATGGCCACAGTCCCCGACCTGTGGAAAGAACCAAGATGCCCTTCAACTAACGAGTGGATAAAGAAGACATGGTCCATATACACTATGGAGTATTATGCCTCCATCAGAAAAGATGAATACCCAACTTTTATATCAACATGGATAGGACTGGAAGAGATTATGCTGAGTAAAAGAAGTCAAGCAGAGAGAGTCAATTATCATAAGGTTTCTCTTATTTGTGGAGCATAACAAATAACATGGAGGACATGGGGGGATGGAGAGGAGAAGGGAGTTGAGGGAAATTGGAGGGGGAGAAGAACCATGAGAAACTGTGGACTCTGAGAAACAAACTGAGGGAATTGGAGGGGAGGAGGAGAGGGGGGGTGGCTGAGTCTGGCGGTGGGTATTATGGAGGGCGTGTATTGCATGGAGCACTGGGTGTGGTGCATAAACAATGAATTCTGGAACACTGACAAGAAATTTAAAAAAAGGAAATAGAGGGGAAAAATAAAATAATAATTTCTGAAAAAGGAGGGCAGGTATTTCATAGAGCACAGGGTGTGGTGCATAAACAATGAATCTTGGAAGACTGAAAAAATAAAATAAATGTTGGAAAAAAAAGGAGCATATGCATTAACTTTTTACAAAAACAGGTAGTTAGGATACAGCTTCATTCTCCGATTATATTTTGGGTCTATAAGCATCTCTTAGAATTAGCTGATCAATTAGCATAAAGCCATAAACCCCCAAAGTAAGATAACTTAATCAGGGTTTAAGAGATGGATTATAGCAAAATACCCATTTTCGTTGGCTGAAGGCATTCTAGCTTCTATTTATTCAAATTTTAATCAATTTTATTAATAACCAAACGATCTGAGAAAAATTCATGTAAAATGCAGTGGCCTGATATGGTACTTGTATAAAGAATGGCAGACCCAAAAGAATAAAGTGTTTCAAGTAGAAATAATTTTAACAACATCATCATCAATGTTCTGACTTCTGTCACTGATGCTCATTAATTTCTACTAAATACGATAGCCTACTTGTTTTAAGATTTTTGCTGAAAGCATCTTATTTGTTTCTACTATTCCATGACTTTCTAATTTTTTCAACCTAATCTTAGGGTGAATACTTCCTAAATGCTCATTCTGAAGGCAAACTGTAAATATTTTACTGAAACTTCTCTATATGTGGAGTGTGCTGGAGTACTGAACTAGGCACTACAGAGAGATAATAAAGTACTATAGGGAGATAATAAAGGATAAGACAAAATTTCAAATGTTAATGAGAGTGCTATGTTTGTAATGAAAGATAGGACAACCCTATAAGTTAACAGTGTCAGAGGAAAATTAATTGGAAAGATCCCGCAAGTTTGGAAATGTGTACACAGAGGTATGTTCAGATAAAACCTGTAAAAGCTGTGTCTTGCTACATGTAAATTATATCCTTTCTCATAAATCTCACTCTAATCATACAAAATATAAAAGCAAGTTTTAAAATTTAAGGAGTGGTGTGTACCTGAAAATCTACATAGCATAATTTTTATTTTCATACCACTTCCCCTAAAGTCCCACATAAGAGGAGAAGAAAAATGCATCCATACTTGCAGTGTCTCTCCAATTGTTACATCCACATTTTGGAGATACTATAGTACTTTGTGTGTTTATTGAAAAGACAATGTTTCTTTAAGGCTCATGATGCTTAGCTTTCTATTCTTCCCTGTCACCGTCATTTCTGTATTTGTTAGAGCTTTTGCTGCATAACAACAAAAACAGTGAATTTAAATAATTATTACACAATACATAATTCTACAGGGAAGCAATTTGGATTGTGCTCACCTGGTCTCAGCTGGACTCATTCTTGCTGCCAGGTCTACAAAGAGATAGGTAAGCAAGGATGACCTCAGATGGGATGTAATTTTTCTGGCTCATGTGGTTTTTTTAATCCCCCAGTAGACAGGCCTGGACTGGTTAACATTTTGGCTGGGAAGAACTATTGGGGGACAAGTAAAATCACTCAAGATTTTTGAGCCTGAGGTTCCAAACTGGCACATTATCCTTAGTACATTTCATACATCCACTGATACAAATTATGAGACCAACATAAATTAAAGGGGAAGAGAACAGACTTCTTTGATTGGAAGATTTGAAGAGTTATAGTTGACAATAACATAGATACTGGAAGAAGTGAAGGATTGTAGTCATGCTTGCAATTTCTCTGACCTGATCTGGTTCCTTTTTCTCAGTAACTAAAGACTTTTTTTCTGGATTCATATAATCATTGATCATTCTTACTAACATTCATATGTCCATGCAGCACTCTAGGTTCCCAAGATCTTAGCCTGTTCATCACCTAAGACCTTCAACTCCTTGACACATAGGTCATATGTTCACTTTCCATATACTGGACCTATTCTCAATGAAACAGATCTACCTCAGAAATAGCAGAAGTAAACACTCCATTTCCTGTCATAATCTCAGTTTTGGATCTCATCATAACTTAAACCTTATTCACTGACATTCTTAGCCTTTCTTGTAGCCCTTTAACACTTCTCCTTGTATATTAGCTCCCCTCCTATTCACTTCCTCTATTTCTTAGATTCTACACTAAGTCTTTTTAATCACTATTCTGGTTATGGTGGTGGGCATTAAGGAGGTGATGTGATGTGCTGAGCAGTGGGTATTATATACAACTAATGAATCATTGAATGCTACATAAAAAATTAATTGTTTAATCTATATTGTCTAATGAATTTAAATTAAAAATATTAATTGGAGAGGGATATGAACCATGAGATACTGTGGACTCTGAGAAACAAACTGAGGGTTTTGGAGGGGAGGGGGTTTGGGTGTTGGGTGAGCCTTGTGGTGGGTATTAAGCAGGGCACATATTGCATGGAGCACTGGGGGTGATGAATAAACAATGAATCTTGGAAAACTGGAAAAATAAAGTTTAAAGAATTGAAGTTTAACTTTAAAAAATTAAAGTTTAAAGAACTGGAAAAAAAATTAAAAATACATATCAGCAATCTTTCAGTCTAGATGTTTTTCCTTAAAAAATAATGTCCACAAGGAAAACTAATGTTCAATATGACATTAGGAACAAAACCGTACTTGTAAAGCCACACAACTTAAAACATGTCCTATGCAACATCAAAAGAAAGCCTGAGGCAGCAATCCTCATATCAGACAAATTAGATTTTAAGCCAAAGACTATAAATAAGAGATGAGGAAGGACACTATATCATACTTAAAGAATCTGCCCAACAAGAAGATGTAACAATTTTAAATATCTATGCCCCTAAATGGGAGCATCCAACTATATAAATCAATTAACAAAATAAAAGAAACACATTGACAATAATGTGATAATAATAAGGGACTTTAAAACCTCCCTCACTGAAATAGATCATCTAAGCAAAAGATCAACAAGGAAATAAGGTTTTAAATGACATACTGGACCAGATGGACATCACAGATATATTCAGAATATTCCATCCCGAAACAACAGAATACACATTCTTCTCAAGTGCACATGGAACATTTTCCAGAATAGGTCACATTGTGGGTCACAAATAAGGTCTCAGCCCAGTACAAAAAGATTGGGATCATTTCCTGCATATTTTCAAACCACAATGCTTTGAAACTAGAACCCAACCACAAGAGGAAAATTCAAAAGAACTCAAATACATGGAGGCTAGAAAGCATCCTACTTAAAGAATGAATGGGTCAGTGATGAAATCAAAGAAGAATTTTAAAAATTCATAGAAACAACTGAAAATGAAACCACAACTGTTCAAAATCTTTGGGATGCAGCAAAAATGGTTCTGAAAGGAAAGTATATAGCAATAGAAGCCTTTCTCAAGAAACAAGAAAGGTCTCAAATATACACCTTAACCCTACACCTAAAGAAGCTGGAGAAAGAATAGGAAATAAAGCCTAAACCCACAGGAGAAGAGAAATCATAAAGATCAGAGCAGAAATCAGTGAAATAGAAACCAAAAGAACAGTAGAACAGATCAAAGAAACTAGGAGCTCGTTCTTTGAAAGAATTAATAAGATTGATAAACCCTGGCTGGACTTATCAAAAAGAAAAGAGAAAGGACCCAAATTGATAAAATCATGAATTAAAGAGGAGACATCACGACCAACACCAAAGAAATAAAAACAGTTATAAGAACATATTATGAGCAACTATATGCCCCCAAATTTTACAATCTGGAAGAAATGGATGCATTTCTAGAGACCTATAAACTACCAAAACTAAACCAGGAAGAAATAGAAAACCTGAAAAGACCCATAACCAGTAAACAGATTGAAGTAGTAATCAAAAATTTACCAACAAACAAGAGCCTTTAGGGCCAGAGAGCTCCTCAGGGGAAATTCTAGCAAATATTTAAAGAAGAATTAATACTTTCCTGAAACTATTAAAAAATGAAATGGAAGTAAAACTTCCAAACTCATTTTATGAGACCAGCATTACCTTGATCATCCCCAAACCAGACAAAGACCTGATCAAAAAGGAGAATTACAGACCAATATCCCTGATGAATATGGGTGTAAAAATTCTCATCAAAATACTAGCTAACAGGATCCAACAGTAGACTAAAAGGATTATTCACCAAGACCAAGTGGGATTTATTCCTGGCCTGCAATATTGGTTCAACATCTGCAAATCAGTCAATGTGATATAATACATTAATAAAAGAAAGAACAATAACAATATGATCCTCTCTATAGATGTTCAAGAAGCATTTGACAAAGGACAGCATCCTTTCTTGATCAAAAGTCCTCAATGTGTAGGGATGGAGGTTATATACTTCAATATCATAAAAGCCACCAGTGAAAAACCCACAGTAAATATCATTCTCAATGGGGAAAAACTGAGAGCTTTTCCCTTGTGGTCAGGAACATGACAGAGCTGTCCACTATCACCACTGATTCAGCAGAGTACTAGAGGTCCTAGCCTCAGCAATCAGACAACAAAAAGAAATAAAAGGCATCTGAATAGGTAAAGAAGAAGTAAAACTCCTACTCTTTGCAGATGATATGATACTTTATGTGGAAAACCCAAAAGACTCCACTCCAAAACTGCTAGAACTTCACTAAAGTGTCAGGATATAAAATCAAAACACAGAAATCAGTTGCAGTTCTATAAACAAAACAAGACAGAAGAAAGAGAAATTAAGGAGTTAATCCCATTTACAATTGCACCCCAAATCATAAGATAACTAGGAATAAACCTAAACAAAGAGGCAAAGAATCTGTACTCAGAAAACTATAGAGTACTCATGAAAGAAGTAGAGGAAGACATAAAGGAATGTAAAAATATTCCATGCTCTTGGATTGGAAGAACATATATTGTGAAAATGCCTGTGTTACCTAGAGCAATCTAGACACTTAATGCAATCTCTATCAAAATACCATGAACTTTTGCATTGAAATGGAACAAATAATCCTAAAATTCATTTGGAACCATAAAATACCCCAAATAGCCAGAGGAATGTTGAAAAAGAAAGCCAAAGTTGGCAGCATCACAATTCCAGACTTCAAACTCTATTATGAAGCTGTAATCATCAAGCCAGTATGGTACTATGAGGCCATGGTACTGGCACAAAAACAGACACATAGGTCAATAAGACAGATTAGGGAGCTGAGAAATGGACCCTCAACTCTTGTCAACTAATTTTTGACAAAGCAGGTAAGAACGTCCAGTGGAAAAAGTCTCTTCAACAAATGGTTTTGGGAAAATTGGACAGCTACATGCAGAAAAATGAAACTGGACCATTTCCTTAAACCACACACAAAAATACACTCAAAATGGATAAAAGACCTCAATGTGAGGCAGGAATCCATCAAAATCCTTGAAAACACAGGCAGCACATTGAGGTCCTTCATCCA
Source organism: Mellivora capensis (assembly GCA_004024625.1). Classification (NCBI taxonomy): domain Eukaryota; kingdom Metazoa; phylum Chordata; class Mammalia; order Carnivora; family Mustelidae; genus Mellivora; species Mellivora capensis. Next base: position 22,474 of record PISX010013593.1, on the reverse strand, counting down.
TTTAGAGTTTATCTTTTGGTATGGTGTAAGAGAATGGTTGATTTTAATTCTTCTGTATATAGCTTTCCACTTTTCCCAGCACCATTTATTGAAGAGACTGTATTTGTTCCTTTGGATATTTTCCCCCCTGCTTTGTCAAAGATTAGTTTACCATAGAGCTGAGAGTCCATATCTGGGTTCTCTATTCTGTTCCATTGTTCTATGTGTCTGTTTTTGTTCTGTCTTGGTGATCACAGCTTTGTAACACAGATTGAAATCAGGCAACGTTATGCCCCCAGCTTTATTTTCCTTTTTCAACATTTCCTTGGCAATTCGGGATCTTTTCTGGTTCCAGACAAATTTTAGGGTTGTTTGTTCCAGCACTTTGAAAAATGCCATTGGTATTTTGATCAGTGTGGTGTTGAAAGTACAGATTGCTCTGGGCAGCATACGATGGGTCCATAATCAAAGGAGTGAGACTGATACAAAGCAAAGGTCAAGCAAAGCTTTATTTTGCGCCAAGCATCAAGAATCAAACCGAGTGGTCGGGGCCGCCTCTTACAGAAAGGACGACCACCCCCAGCCTCATAGACTAACTTTTATAGAGCAAAGGCCACGTGGTTGATCCTGGCCATACACAGGTGGCCAAGGAGTTTGCAACACACAGAGAAAGCTGCAGTCATGCTAGGTTATACACAGGTGGCCAACTGAATTAGAATTAATCCCATAGTAGCTATTTGAACTAGCCCATCACCTTGGTCAGAATTGGCGCCCAAAAGGCACCCAAAAGACAGGGCCCACACTCCTTGGTAGCTAGGGAGACAGTATGCGTGCTCCACTGATTAAATGTCTCCACCTGCCCTGACTCATCCCCACATTTGGGCTCTGTTGTCTCCACCTGACCTGACCCGCCCTTGTATTTTGGCTCTGTTATCAGGGACTGGTTGACCACATTCTACTGGCTTCCCAGACTTGCTTTTAAGTAAGTTCTCCTGGGGGGGGGGGGCAGGGTCAGTTTAAATTTTACTGCATAAACAACACAATCACTGTTTAAATGGATGGAACTTCTCTGGCTAAATAGGCCCTTACTCATAGATGTTTCAATGATATGTATTCTTCCAATCCATGAGCATAAATATTTTTCCATCTTTTTGGGTCTTCTTTAGTTTCTTTCATGAGGTTTCTGAAGTTCCTCAAGTATAGGTCCTTTACCTCTTTGGTTAGGTTTATTCCAAGGTATCTCATGGTTTTTGGTGCTATCGTAAATGGAATGGATTTTCTAATTTCCCTATCTACAGTTTCATTGTTAGTGTATAAGAAAGCAGGTGATTTCTGTGCATCGATTTTGTATCCTGCCACATTACTGAACTACTGTATGAGTTCTGGTATTTTGGGGGTGGAGTCTTTTGGGTTTTCCCATAGAGTATCATGTCATCTGGGAAGAGAGAGTGTTTGACTTCTTTTCTGCCAGTCTGAACATCTTTTATTTCTTTTTGTTTGAGTACTGTTGCTAGGACGTCTAGAACTATGTTGAACAATAGTGGTGAGAGTGGGCATCCTTGTTGTGTTCCTGATCTCAATTGGAAGGCTCTTGGCTCTTTCCCATCGAAATGATATTTGCCGTGGGTTTTTCATAGATGGATTTTATGAAGTTGAGGAATGTTCCTTCTGTCTCTAAACTCTGAAGAGTTTTAAAAAGGAAATGATGCTGTGTTTTGTCAAATGCCTTTTCTGCATCAATTGAGAGGCCTATGTGGTTCTTGTGTCTTCTCTTAGTGATTTGTTCTATCACCTTGATTGTTTTGCGAATGTTGAACCTCCCTTGCATCCCAGGGATAAATCCCACCTGGTCGTGGTGGATAATCTTTTTAAGGTACTGTTGGATCCTATTAGCTAGGACATTGTTGAGAATCTTGGCATCCATATTCATTGGGGGATATTGGTCTGAAATTCTCCCTGTTGATGGCATCTTTGACTGGTTTAGGAATCAAGGTGATGCTGGCTTCATAGAGTCTGGAAGTTTTCCTTCTGTTTCCACTTTCTGAAACGGCTTCAGGAGAATAGGTATTATTTCTTCTTTCAATGTTTGGTAGAATTCCCTAGGAATTCCGTCAGGTCCTGGACTCTTGTTTTTTGGGAGGTTTGGATTGCTGCTTCAATCTCATACTAGTTATTGGTTGATTCAGGTGGTCAATTTCTTCCTGTTTCAGTCTTGGAAGTTTATAGGTTTCCAGGAATGCTTTCATTTCTTCTAGGTTGCCTAACTTATTGGCATACAGTTATTGATAATTTCTGATGATTGTTTCTATTTCCTTAGTGTTAGTTGTGACCTCTCCCCATTCATTCCTAATTTTCTTGACTGGGTCCTTTCTCCCTTCTTTTGGATTAGCCTGGCCAGTGGTTTTATCAATCTTATTAATTCTTTCCAAGAACCATCTTCTAGTTTCAGTGAGGTGTTCTACTGTATCTCTGATTTCTAACACATTGATCTCTATTGTAATCTTAATTATTTCCCTACTCATGCATGGGGAGGGCTTAATTTGTTGTTGATTCTCCAGTTCTTTAAGGTGTAAAGAGAGGGTTTGTATTCGGGAATTTTTTTTTTTTTTGAGTGAGGTTTGGATGGCTATGTATTTCCCCCTTAGGAGTGCTTTAGCCATATCCCATAGGTTTTGGATCTATGTGTCTTCATTATCATTGGTTTCCAGGAATTGTTTAAGTACTTTTTTGATTTCCTGGTTGATGCAAACGTTCTTGAGCTGGATGGTCTGTATCTTCCAAGTGTTTGAATTTCTTCCAAATTTCTTTTTGTGGTTGAGTTCCAGTTTCAAAGCATTGTGTTCTGAGAATATGCAGGGAATAATCCCTAACTTTGGTATTGGTTGAGACCTGATTCTTGACCCAGTATGCATTCTATTCTGAAAAAAGTTCCAAGCATGCTTGAGAAGAATGAGTATGCTGTTGTTTTAAGATGGAGTGTTCTGTATCTATCTAAAAGGTCCATCTGGTCGAGGGTGTTATTCAAAGCTCCCACAGTTTTGTTTCCTGCCTAGATGACCTGTCTATTGCTGAGAATGGCATGTTAAGATCCCCTACTATTAATGTATTCTATCAATACATCTCTTTATTTTGATTAACAGTTGGCTTAGGTAGATGGCTGCTATCATGTTGGGGGCATAAGTATTTACAGTTTTTAGATCTTCTTGTTGGATAGACCCTTTAGGAATGTTGTAGCATCTTTCTGTATCTCTGACTACAGTCTTTTGCATAAAATCTCATTTGTCTTATATGAGAATCACTACATCAGCTTTCTTTTCTTTTTCTTTTGAGGCCCTTTGGCATGAAAGATGGCTCTCCATCCCTTCCCTTTCAGCCAGTCTGGATGTATCTTTAGGATCAAAATGAGTCTCTTGTAGACAGCATGTGGATGGGTCCTGCCTTGTATCGATATATCGATATATATAGAGAGAGAGAGAAGGAAAAAAGTGTATATATATATATATATATATATATAGAGAGAGAGAGAGAGAGAGAGAAGCTTCAATGTATTCCTTTATTCCCTATTCAATACTACCTTTATATATACACTAGTTTTAATTTTCAATATATTGAAAATATTCAATATGCACCGATATATCGATATATATATAGAGAGAGAGAGAAGGAAAAAAGTGTATATATATATATATATATATAGAGAGAGAGAGAGAGAGATCGATATATCTATATATATAGAGAGAGAGAGAAGGAAAAAAAGTGTACTATGAAATGGCTGAAGCTAATAAGTTACTATGGAATATGTTTAATGGAATATGTTTAATATAACATATTCCATAGTAACTTTTTAACTTGAACTCTAGACTTTTTTAGAGTTACAGTACTATAACTACCTAAGGAAATGCTTAAATTTGAATTTGTTCCAATTAATTGCTGCTACAAGTGATAAAAATGTATTCTTTTAACTATTGCAATAGATTGGTAGTGGGCATCACTATTTATATCCAAATGCATTTTAACACTCTTCTTCTAAATAAATTATTATGTTCTAGATGTCAAGTATTTTGTTTTGTTTTGAATTAGTATATCTTAGTATGTCACTGCCCTGTTTCAAATTTTTCTGATATATTTCCATTTTTTCCAAAAATAAAATCTAAATTTTATATATTGATATACCCTTAATTATCTGGATTATTTTCCCATATCTGGACTTTTCATACTTTCCTATTATATTCTGTCCATCAGCCTCAAAAGCTGCTTGTATTTCCCCCAATAGCCTATTCCTCAGCACTGTATCTTTCCAATCTAGACTTTCTGCCCGATTTGTACCTCAATACTCACCTAATATACTCATGCTTCAACAGACTGACAATAAGATGGTGCTTTTATATTTGTATTCTCAGCCATCATAATTCTGTGTGCATATTAAGTTCACAACAAATTTTGGAGTAATTACTCTTTGAATGAATAAAAATATTGATCCCACAAAGGCAAATGATTGAATTACAAATTGCACTATTCTAAACGTCTAAAACAAGTGACATATACTGATGTTTTTTCACTTGCCAACAGTCAGTTTTCCAAAAGTATTTAGTTAATTTTCTCAAAAATCCCTGCACATAATACAGAACAATGGCTATATCACTTCTGTGTGAATGTCAATATTACCTGACAATTATGTATATTGATAGCGCCACCTCTGACTCTTCTTATGTCTTTTCAATTATTTTAAAAAGATTTTGTTTATTTATTTGAGATAGAGAAAGAGAGCATGAGAGAGAGAGAGAGTGTGTGAGAAGATACAGGTGTGGAAAGAATTGAGGGAGAGGCAGATTCCCCACTGAGCAGACACCCCGACTTGGGACTTGATCCCAGGACCTTGGGGTCATGATCTGAGCTGAAGGCAGATGCTTAATCAACTGAGGCATCCAGGCATTCATGTCTTTTCAATTTTTATAAAATTAGTAAAAGTACCTGATTGTGGATTATTTATTTATTTATTAATAAGCCCATATAACATGATATTACATTTAAAATGTAAGCATGTGAGCAGTATCTGTGTGGCTTAGTTTAAAGAAGCAACACTTGATTTTGGCTCAGGTCATGATTTCAGGGTCCTGGGATTGAACCCCACATTATGCTTAGCACTCAGCAAGGATTCTCTCTCTTTCCCTCTGTTCCTCCCCTCATTTGTGCTCACTGTCTCCCATTCTCTCTTTAAAATAAATAAATAAGTAAAACTTTTTATTTTTTAAAGGAAGCATGTTATAGATTAAGAAGAAAAAGAAAGCTAAGAGAAAAATGGCAGCCCACCATAGTGATCACAATAGAGGGTTGTGGGCAAAATACATACTTCAGTGCTCTGGCTACTAGCTTTGTGTAGATGACTAGTCTTCAATTTAAAGCTCCTAATTTTAGGAGTTTTACATATTATAGTGAAACTGAGATATAAAATAAGCATGTTATCTGCTCTGAATACATTTGGTAGCTGACAGTGTTATATGTGAATTATCTGAGTGGTTAGCCTTTTAAACAAATAAATACACTATATTAGTATATGTAATGTAAAGTAATCATGGCATATTGTTCTGTACCTCAGAATATGGGAAAGCAGTTGTAGAAATTGTTCAGGAAGTGAAAAAGATTTCCTACACCCTAAAGAAGATTGTATTCTTTAATATTTTTCTAGTGTTTATCTATCCTGATGCTTTTTAGGTGATTTTTGTTTTGTTTTGTCTTAAATTTCTGACATAGCTGAATATATTTAAAAAGGAGTTCAGAAAAACATTAAGATTTAACTATGTAATGGAAAATATAGCTTTCTTGTAAAATCAAGGACAGTGTAACATTATGTAGGTTATGTATTTTTATTTTTTATTAAAAATTTTTATTGAATTAAAATACACAAAATGAAAAATCTATTATCTTAATTATTTTTATGTATACATGTCATAAAGTACATCAGGTTTACTAAGTATATTTTAAATGTAATGAACACATTAAAGACAGTGTGAAATTATGTAGGTTATATATTAACTGACATGGTTATCACTGTTGCTGTGGATATTATTCTTTTTTTCTTGACTTAGTTTACGCATTTTTCCATTAAAATTTTATGTTAAAATTATTACCTATGGGCAATAAATTTCAACACCTGACTGTGGTTAGCTCCTTTGCTACTCAAATAGAAAATACACTTAATTTGTTTTCTTTTAAAAACTTTTTTATATTTTGCATTTTTGAGATTATTTAGCTTAAATGCATAAACAAAAAAATAACATTTTGCATTTATAATATGTTGTGTCTTTTTGACAGCCTTTGTGAGGTACTTGAACTTTTGGATGGAAAGAAGATTTAGGAAAATTAGTGAATCTCACCAACAAAGAAGAAATAATGACATTCCAAATAGAAAGGAAACCATATGTTGGGAAAAAAATATGAGAAACTGAATTGTCAAATTCTGTATTTTAAACTTTTCCAGCAAAGTTGGTCATCATCCATGGTCTAAAATAGAGTATAGCACAAGAAACATTCAGGAGCAAAATATTTTCCACATTATTATTTTCTGTTTTATTGGTGGCACAGTGTCTTTGGCACAGTGTCTTAAAGGGATTGTTTATGTTCATTTTAAGCACAAAATTCACTGTTCTAAGACCAAGACCTTTCCACTTTAACTGATTGTACTTTGAATCTGAGATAACAAGTTGACAAGGACTGTGTTCAATATCAGGATAGGTGAAAAAGTAATATTTCCTTTATGAAGATTGAATTATATTTATTTGTTCATTCATTCATTCATTCACTTATATATCCTTGAATGTAACAAATGTTTTTAGCTTTTACTCTATGACAGGGTTTTTGTTAGATACTGAATATTGAAAGGTAAACAAAATATTATCCTTTCCTCAAGATCATTTATTCCAAACCCAGTCATTCTCTGTCCAAAAGACTATGCCAAATGTCAAGTGCAAAAGTTACCACAGTTCTAATATTCCATAAAGAACAACTTATTGTTATCTGCACAACTTGTCTAGCTTAATCAGCACTCCAGTCTTAAAGCTGTCAAGCAAAATTAATTTCAGTCAGCTGAAAGGAGCACAGACCCAAATATCCTGCCTGATATAAAGAACCCTTGTGTTTTGCTTCTCCACTGTTGAGAAATGTTTTGTTATTGTTGGAAAATGCATTATGCTTATAGAAAATAAATGTCTTTGCCATCATGAAACTATACTGAACTATCTATTAATCCCCGCTGTAGTCCATTTATTAAAATTAATACAAAGAGGATAGAGGTGAGTAGAGAGCTGGGCTTTCATTTCTCTGGCCACTAATTTTTTGAATGCCCTATTTTTATCAGGGACTTTACAAGTTATATGATCATTTTGAACTTGTGACTTGAGTTGCAACCATGACAGGCAGAGCAGACATTTTATGTTGAGTATGTAAAGATCGATGACATTGTTAGTATTGTAGATTTTTATTGCCTGAATATAGTGCATAATATTTAAGCATTAAACTGAAATTATTTTTAGGTGTTTATGTTCCCAAGTCAAATTCCCCATCACTGCCAAGTGTAATTTGTTTCCTTCTCTCCTTTTTGTTATTTTTCTTGAAAAAAAATTTGATTAATTAAGTGGTCTAATTAGTTGTGGTTAAGCTCCAAAACTGTACAAAATATTTCTATTAAAAAAGGTAGTTTTTGCCAGAAAGCGCTGGCAAGATATATTCAGGGCACTAAATGAGAAGAACATGCAGCCGAGAATACTTTATCCAGCAAGACTGACATTCAAAATGGATGGAGATATAAAGAGTTTCCAAGACCGGCAGGCTTAAAAGAATTTGCAAATGCCATGCCGACATTGCAGGAAATATTAAGGGGGGTTCTATAAAAGAGGAAAAACCCCAAGAATATCATTGTACAGATATATAGAGACAATCTACAGAAAGAAAGACTTCAAAGGTAACACGATGTCAATAAAAACGTATTTATCAATAATCACTCTCAATGTGAACGGCCTAAATGCGCCCATAAAATGACACAGGGTTGCAGATTGGATAAAATGACAGGACCCATCCATATGTTGTCTACAGGAGACCCATTTTGAACCTAAGGATACACCCAGATTGAAAGTGAAGGGATGGAGAAATATCTTTCCTGCCAATGGGTCTCAAAAGAAGGCCGGGGTAGCGATTCTCATATCAGATAAATTAGATTTTAAACTAAAGACTGTAGTCAGAGATACAGAAGGACACTACATCATTCTTAAAGGGACTATCCACCAAGATGATCTAACAATTGTAAATATCTATGGTCCCAATATGGGAGGAGCCAATTACATAAGAAAACGATTAATCAAGATAAAGAGTCATATTGATATGAATACATTGATAGTAGGAGATCCTAACACACCTCTCTCAGTAATAGACAGATCATCCATGCAGAAAATCAATAAAGAAACAAAAGCATTGAATGACACATTGGACCAGATGGACCTCATAGATATATACAGAACATTCCACCCTAAAACAACAGAATACTCATTCTTCTCAAGTGCACATGGAACCTTTTCCAGAATAGACCACATACTGGGTCACAAATCA
>PISX010013593.1:0-13797 GCA_004024625.1 Mellivora capensis | reverse complement strand
ACAAAAGATTGAGATTATTCCTTGCATATTCTCAGATCACAATGCTTTGAAACTGGAGCTCAACCACAAGGAAAAGTTTGGAAGGAATCCAAACACCTGGAAGCTAAAGACCACCTTGCTTAAGAATTCCTGGATCAACCAGGAGATCAAAGAAGAACTTAATTCATGGAAACCAATGAGAATGAAGACACATCGGCCCAAAACCTATGGGATACAGCAAAGGCGGTGCTAAGGGGGAAATACATAGCCATCCAAGCCTCCCTCAAAAAAGTGGAAAAATCCAGAATACAACAGCTGTCTCTACACCTTAAAGAACTGGAGAATCAACAACAAATTAAACCAACTCCACGAACAAGAAGGGAAATAATCAAGGTTAGAGCAGAGATGAATGAGGTAGAAACTAGAGATACAGTAGAACGTATCAATGAAACTAGAAGCTGTTTTTTTGAAAGAATCAATAAGATCGATAAACCATTGGCCACAGTAATCCAAAAGAAAAGCAAGAAAGCTCAAATTAATAAAATTATGAATGAAAAGGGAGAGATCACAACTAACACCAAAGAAATAGAAACAATCATCAGAAGCTATTATCAACAGTTATATGCCCATAAGTTAAGCAACCTAAATGAAATGGATGCATTCCTGGAAAAATATAAACTCCCAAAATTGAACCAGGAAGAAATTGACAAGCAGAATAGACCAATATCTAGTAACGAGATTGAAGCTGTGATCAAAAACCTCCCAAAAAACAAGAGCCCAGGACCTTACGGATTCCCTGGGGAATTCTACCAAACTTTCAAAGAAGAAATAACACCTATTCTCCTGAAGCTGTTTCAAAAAATTGAAGCAGAAGGAAAACTTCCAGACACTTTTTATGAAGCCAGCATTACCCTGATCCCAGGCAAAGACCACACCAAAAATGAGAGTTTCAGATCAATATCACTGATGAATATGGATGCTAAGATTCTCAACAAGGTCCTAGCAAACAGGATCCAACAGCACATTAAAAAGATCATCCACCATGACCAGGTGGGATTCATCCCTGGCTTACAAGGGTGATTCAACATTCGCAAGTCAATCAACGTGATAGAACAAATCAATAAGAGAAGAGAGTAGAACCACATGGTCCTCTCAATTGATGCAGAAAAAGCATTTGACAAAATCCAGCATCCGTTCCTCATTAAAACACTTCAAAGTATAGGGATAGAAGGAACATTCCTGAACTTCATAAAATCTATCTATGAAAGACCCACAGCAAACATCATCCTCAATGGGAAGAAGCTCACAGCCTTCCCATTGAGATCAGGAACACGACAAGGATGCCCACTCTCACCACTCTTGTTCAACATAGTATTAGAAGTCCTAGCAACAGCAGTCAGACAACAAAGAGAAATAAAAGGTATCCAAATTGGCAAGGAAGAAGTCAAACTCTCTCTCTTCACAGATGACATGATACTTTATATGGAAAACCCAAAAGACTCCACCCCCAAACTACTAGAAGTCATACAGCAATTCAGTAACGTGGCAGGATACAAAGTCAATGTACAGAAATCAGTGGCTTTCTTATACACTAACAATGAAAATACAGAAAGGGAAATTAGAGAATCGATTCCATTTACTATAGCACCAAGAACCATAAGATACCTGGGAATATACATAACCAAAGAGGTAAAGGATCTATACTCGAGGAACTACAGAACATTCATGAACGAAATTGAAGAAGACATAAAAAGATGGAAGACCATTCCATGTTCTTGGATCGGAAGAATAAACATTGTTAAGAGTCTATACTACCTAGGGCAATCTATACTTTTAATGCCATTCTGATCAAAATTCAACCAGTATGGCTGAGTTGGTTAAGTGGCTGCTTCGGCTCAGGTCATGATCCCAGCGTCCTGGGATCGAGTCCCACATCGGGCTCCTTGCTCGGCAGGGAGCCTGCTTCTCCCTCTGCCTCTGCCTGCCACTCTTGTCTGCCTGTGCTCGCTCTCTGGCTCTCTCTCTCTCTCTGAAAAATAAATAAAATCTTTAAAAAAAAATTCCACCAGTATTTTTCAAAGAGCTGGAGCAAATTATCCTAAAATTTGTATGGAATCAGAAGAGACCCCGAATCGCTAAGGAAATGTTGAAAAACAAAAATAAAACTGGTGGCATCTAATTATCTAATTTCAAGGTTTACTACAAAGCTGTGATCACCAAGACAGCATGGTACTGGCATCAAAACAGACACATAGACCAATGGAACAGAGTAGAGAGCCCAGATATGGACCCTCAACTCTATGGTCAATCTTTGACAAAGCAGGAAAAAATATACAGTGGAAAAAAGACAGTCTCTTCAATAAATGGTGCTGGGAAAACTGGACAGGTATATGTAGAAAAATGAAACTCTACCATTCGCTTACACCGTACACAAAGATAAACTCGAAATGGATAATGGACCTCAATGTGAGACAGGAATCCATCAGAATCCTAGAGGAGAACATAGGCAGTAACCTCTTTGATATCAGCCACAGCAACTTCTTTCAAGATATGTCTCCAAAGGCAAAGGAAACAAAAGCAAAATGAACTTTTGGGACTTCATCAAGATCAAAAGCTTCTGCACAGCAAAGGAGACAGTCAACAAAACAAAGAGGCAACCCACAGAATGGGAGAAGATATTTGCAAATGACAGTACAGACAAAAGGTTGATATCCAGGATCTATAAAGAACTTCTCAAATACAAAACACACAACACACACAAAACAGATAATCATATCAAAAAATGGGCAGAAGATATGAACAGACACTTCTCCAATGAAGACATAAATGGCTATCAGACACATGAAAAAATGTTCATCATCACTAGCCATCAGGGAGATTCAACTTAAAACCACATTGAGATACCACCTCACACCAGTTAGAATGGCCAAAATTAGCAAGACAGGAAACAACGTGTGATGGAGAGGATGTGGAGAAAGGGGAACCCTCTTACACTTTTGTTGGGAATGCAAGTTGGTGCAACCACTCTGGAGAACAGTGTGGAGATTCCTCAAGAAGTTAAAAATAGAGCTTCCCTATGACCCTGCAATTGCGCTATTGGGTATCTACCCCAAAGATACAGATGTGGTGAAAAGAAGGGCCATCTGTACCACCATGTTTATAGCATCAATGGCCACGGTTGCCAAACTGTGGAAAGAACCAAGATGCCCTTCAACAGATGAATGGAGAAAGAAGATATGGTCCATATACACTATGGAGTATTATGCCTCCATCAGAAATGATGAATACCCAACTTTTGTAGCAACATGGATAGGACTGGAAGAGATTATGCTGAGTGAAATAAGTCAAGCAGAGAGAGTCAATTATCATATGGTTTCACTTATTTGCGGAGTATAACAAATAACACGGAGGACATGGGGAGATGGAGAAGAGAAGGGAGTTGAGGGAAATTGGGTGGGAGATGAACCATGAGAGACTATGGACTCTGAAAAACAACCTGACGGTTTTGAAGGGGCGGTGGGTGGGAGGTTGGGGGAGCCTGGTGGTGGGTATTACGGAGGGCACGCATTGCATGGATCACTGGGTGTGGTGTAAAACTATGAATTCTGTTACGCTGGAAAGAAATGAAATTAAAAAAACCTGAGAATTTTCCCCATAAGTCTGTAATAAGACAGGATGTCTACTCTCACCACTGTTGTTCAACATAGTACTGGAAGTCCTAGCCTCAGCAATCAGACAATAAAAAGAAAAAAAATGCTTTCAAATTGGCAAAGAAGTCACATTTTCACCCCTCACAGATGACTTAATACTCTATGTTGAAAATGCAAAAGATTCCACCAAAAAAACTGCTAGGACTTGTATAGGAATTCAGCAAATTGTCAAGATACATAGTCAATGTGTAGAAGTTAGTTGCATTTCTATAAACTAACACTGAAGGAGAAGAAAAAGAAATGAAGGAATCAATCCCATTTACAATTGCACTCAATACCATAAGATACCTAGGAATAGACCTAACAAAAGAGATGAATTATCCATACAATGAAATCTATTGAAAATTTATAAAAGAATTTGAGGATGACACAAAGAAATGGAAAAACATTCCATGCTCATGGATTGGAAAAGCAAATATTGTTAAGATATTGCTATCCAAAGCAATCTATACATTTAATGCAACCCCTATCAAAATATCATCATTTTTTCACAGAGCTGGAACAAACAATTCTAAAATTTGTATGGAACCAGAAAAGACCCTGAATAGCAAAGGAATGCAGGAAAAGAAAACCAAGGGTTGAATCATTACAGTTCAGGTCTTCAAGCTTTATTATAAAACTGCAATCATCAAAACAGTATGGTACTGGCACAAAAACAGACAGATCACCTGAACAGAATAGAGAACACAGAAAAGGAACCTAACTCTATGGTCAACTAATCTTCAACAAAGCAAAAAAAATATCAAATGGAAAAAAGTGTCTTTTCAACAAATGGTGTTGGTAAAATTGGGCAGTCATATGCAAAAAAAATGGGACCATTTTCTAACACCATACACAAAAATAAGCTCAATAAATGAAAGACCTAAATGTGACACAGGAATCCATTAAAACCATAGAGGACAACACAGAACCAACCTCTTTGACCCCAGCCACAGCAATGGTTTTGGTAGAAATTTCTCCAAAGGCAAGGGAAGCAAAAGCAAAATGAATTTTTGACTTCATCAAGATGAGAAGTTTTTTTCACAACAAAGGAAATAATCAACACAACCACACTGCAACCTACAGAATGGGAGAAGATATTTGCAAATGACTTATCAGATAAAGAGCTAGTATCCAAAATCTGTAGAAGACTTATCAAATGTAATCAACCATCCCTCAGAACAACGTGCTGCTTAAAATATAACCCATGAGAAATTATACTAGTTACCAAGCATGCTTGGGTGTAGTTTTAAGAAAAACATGTCCTGGTAATAGGCCTCTGGGGAGAGGATGTTATACGCCCTTGAAGCCGAGCAGTTGGGGATGCCCCGCTTGCTCAGGGAAGAATGCTGCCTGCTTCATAGAAGCCAAGCAGCTGGGAATGTCCAGCCCACTCAGGATGGAAGGACACCTGCTTCATTTTTCCATTATCTTCCCTTCCCCAGAGAGCACCTGCAGTTAGTCGGACAATCCTTTTGTTTGGGCTTGCTCACTATAGGCCATGTACTATGTGACAAGACATATTTTGCCTTTCTTCTTACTTATCTACAAGACTCATGGTCAATGTGTAATACACTCTGGCTTCTTTGTTGATTGTTACCCACTTTCAAATAAATAAGAGGCTGAGGAGTTGTTTTGGGTGACAGTCTTTTCTACTGTCATCCCCAGTTCCCAATCTCTTGCAGCTGACTTGTTTGTGCCTAATTCTTCTCCCCTGCCCTGTCAGGAAGCAGTGAGTGGCACCTGAATGGGATGAGAGACAAAACAGAAGAAGAAACCCCAACATTAGTTTTTGCATGTTCTTGCCTTTTACCCACTGGTGAGTTGTGGGTATGGGTAATCTAGAGAGCACAAACGAGTATTGCCCTTATGTATGCTTATTGAGATGGCTCCAAGGTGGGAGTAGCAAAAGTCAGAGAGGGCCAACTTTTGGAGCTTTTAAAAGTAATTAAGAACATTGCTCTTGGTTCTCTACATTAGGGACTTTAGATTTACAGACATGAGAGAAAGTAGGTTGTGAGTTAAAACTTTTGCATGCTAAAGGAAAATCAATTCTGATTACTATACAGCCTACTTGTACCATTATTCACTCCCTTTTGGAGGCTTTATAAACCCTTGATTTGGATAATGAAAATTAATGTTCAGGAGGAACTAAAAAGGAGGAACCTGAATATGCTATCCTGGAGGGAAAAGAAATTACTAAAGTAATTGTGAAGGAATATATAAAGGAAGAATCTCCTCCCCTCCCTCCTCCAGTAACAAAGCAAAAGGTGGGAGCAATTGTTGCTGGGCTACCACCACTGGCTCCGCCATCCCGTGAGAAGGTGCCATTTAGTAAAAAGGATGAAAAATCTATGCTATCAACCAGTCAAAAAGGCCTCATTGAAGCAAAGCAAGCAGGAGACCTAGATGCCTTACATTTAAGTTCCCGGTTACCATTAGAGAACATGTCGCTCCAGGACATGATCCTAACAACCCTAATGGTATCTATGAGTCTGTACATAAGCCATTTCCCTTCAAATGAATGAAGGAGTTAAAACAGTGCAAAATTATGGAGTTAATTCTCCATTTACAATGGGAATCATTCAAAGCATCACAGAAGGCAATCGACTTATTCCAATTGATTGGTCATTATTAGCAAAAACAGTTCTATCTTTGAGTGAGTTCTTGCAATTGAAAACATGGTGGCAAGATCATGTGGAAAAAGCAGCTGTCCATAACAGCTAATAATGTTCCTATTTCCATGGAGCAGCTCATAGGCATTGGGCCATGGGCCCGGGTACAAGATCAGGTACAAATGAAAGATCAAGCTATTGAGCAGCTCCAGTGTTATTGCTTGAAAGCTTGTGAGAGAATAGAACCCCAAGAAGAGAATTGGTCTTCTTTTCAAAAGGTAGTACAGAGTCCAAAAGAACCCTACAGTGATTTTATTGAGATATTACAAGAGGCTATTAACAGACAGGTAAATAATCTTGAGGCTACTTATACTATTCTTCAGCGTTGGCCTATGAAAATGCCAATGTGGATTGGAAAAAATTGATAATACCCTTTAAAGGCAGGGGAACACTGACAGATTATATTAAGCTATGTCAAGGAGTGGGAACAGAGACCTATAAAGCTGATTTTTGGCTCAAGCAATAGCTGATCTGACCACAGGAAAATTTAAAGGACAATGTTTTAACTTTGGGTGGGCAGGGCATAATAAAGCTCACTGTGGACAAAAGGAAAACTTGCCTCCATGAAAGGCAAAAAATAATTCACCACGTCTCTATCTTAAATATAAGAAAGGAAACCATTGGGCAAATCAATGTCATTCCAAATTTTACAAGGATGGGTACCCCCTTCAGGGAAACTTATTTTGGGGCAAGCCTTCCACCCCAAAAAACAAGGGGGCCAATTCTCCCTTAACAACCACGTTTCAGATAAATGTACCATTTTAAACTTATTACATGCTACGCCTTGTAGTGCTGGATTAGATATCCCAATTCCCAAGGACCATCTTTTAATGCCTGCCAAACTTCCCACTAAAATTACAACTAATATTTTTGGCCCTTTACCGAAGGGAACCACGGGGTTACTTTTGGGAAGATCTGGCCTTACTTCAAAGGGAGTACTAGTTCACACCATCATTATTGATTTGTATTATACTGGTAAAATTTCCGTGATGTTAACTACAGCAGCTCCATACCATTTTCAAAAAGGAGGCTGCATTGCCAAGTTGCTGCTTTTACCCCATTTCCAAGGTCAATTTAAAAACAAGCAAATAAATTCTGATGGGTTTGGGAGCACTGGAAAAACTGGGACATATTTAACTGAGAAAATCTATCAAGAAAAACTGATCTGTCATGTTAAAATACAAAGAAATAAATTTTCAGTTCTAACTGATACCAGAGCTGATATCTCTCTTATAATAGAGATTATAAGCTCATTACATTGGCCTATAAAAATGGCCTTATAAATTTGGTTTCTATCACTATTACGGGATTGGGACAGGCCAGCAATATGCGTCAGAGTTCCAATATTCTTTTCTGTGAAGGACCCAAGTGTCAAAAGGATTATCATCAACATTATATTGTAGACTTGCCCACTAACCTTTTGGAGTTAGATTTACTAAGTCAATGGGGAGCCTTTTTAGTTATACCTTCCCCTAAGGAGGATACTCAGATTTTTCACTGAGGGCCACCACTCCTGAACCCATTAAATTAAATTGGAGTAGTGACAAACCTATTTGCGTGGAGCAGTGACCCTTAACACAAGAGAAACTACTTGCTTTACAAACCTTGGTTGAAGAGGAAGTAAGGGCATATTGAGGAATCTCACAGTCCTTGGAATTCACCTGTCTTTTATATTAAGAAAAAAATCAGGAAAAAAAACAGTGCTCCCAAACAGACCCGTGTATGGTTATTTCTGTTATTGAACCCATGGGGTCTCTCCAACCTGGATTGCCTTCACCTAATCTAGTTCCACATGATTGACCAGTAATTATCATAGATTTACAGGATTGCTTTTATATTATACCACTTGCTAAGGAAGATTGTCCCCATTTTGCTTTCACAATTCCCAATGTGAATTTAAAAGAGCCAACCAAATAATATCAATGGAAAGTTTTACCACAGGGAATGTTAAATAGCTCTACTATCTGTCATGAATATGTGGCCAAAGTTATACAACCATCAGAGATCAATTTCCATAAGTTTATCTTATCCATTATATGGATGATATATTATGTGCAGCCCCTGATAATGCACAATTGCAGGACGCATTTAAAATGCTTCAATTACAATTTAAAAAACACAAACTAATTATAGCTGCAGAAAAAATACAAAACACCACACCTTTCTCATATTTGGGGTTCATTATGGATAGGACCTCAATTAAACCACAGAAGGTCAGATCCATAGAGATAGAATTACAACCTTAAATGACCTGCAAAATTTATTAGGAGATATTAATTGGATAAGACTTAGGATTGGAATTCCCAATTATGACTTACAACATCTATTTGCCTCTTTGGAGGACGATCCTAATTTAAACAGTCCTAGGACCCTATCAAAGGAGGCCTTAAAAGAATTATAATTTGTCAGGGCGCCTGGGTGGCTCAGTGGGTTAAGACCTCTGCTTTCAGCTCAGGTCATGATCCCAGGGTCCTGGGATAGAGCCCCACATCAGGCTCTCTGCTCCTCAGAGACCCTGCTTCCTCCTCTCTCTCCCTGCCTGCCTCTCTTGCCTACTTGTAATCTCTGTCAAATAAATAAATAAAATCTTTAAAAAAAAGAATTACAATTTGTCAAAACCCAGATTCAATCAATGCAAATGGATAGAGTCCAACCTGAGATACTGTTAGATCTTCTTATTTTTCATACACCACGTACACCCACTGGATTAATTATACAAAAAGAACTAATCATAGAATGGATTTTTCTTCCAAATAATACTGTTAAAACACTCACTACTTATATGGACCATATTGGCAACATTATTCAATTAGGAAGAAAAAGAACTTGCCAAATACAGGGATATGATCTGAAAGTTATAGTTCTGCCTTTAAATAAGACACAAATTGAAACAACATTCCAGAGTAATTTAAATTGTCAAATTGCCCTTAGTGGCTCTACTAGAAACACTTCTCATTATCCTTCTTTACCTGTTGTTTCCTTTTTAAAACACAATGCTTTTGTCCTTCCTAAAATTACTTCTAAAAATCCCATAACAGATGCCCCTACTTACTTTTCTGATGGCTCTGCCAAAGGTGAAGCCTGTTATTATGGTCCTGCCTTGAAGATCATATCTACTACAGATCTTTCAGCACAGAAAGCAGAATTAATGGCTGTTATTACATTATTTCAAGATGTTTCTTCCACATTTAATCTGATATCTGATTCTTTATATACAGAGTATGTTTTACAGCATATCAAAACGGCCACTATCTCTACATCTAATGTTTCCTTCCACTCATTATTTCATTATTTACAATCCCCCATTCATCAACGTTCTGCCCCCTTCTATGCTACGCACATCAGAAGTCACACTGGCCTTCCTGGGCCATTAACCAAAGGTAATGAAATAGCTGACTCTCTCATTTTCTCACTTTTCAGGAAGCATCTGATTTTCACTCTCTTACACATACAAATCGACACAAATTTCCTAGCACTAAAGAACAAGCTAATTCTATTTTTCAATCCTGCCCTTCTTGTGTTGGCATAAATCTGCCTACACAGCCAATGGGTCAACCCCCAAGGCCTAACAGCCAGTGAAATATGGCAGATGGATGTCACTCACAGCCCTTCATTAGGGAAGCAATCTTTTGTTCATGTTACTATAGACACATATTCTCACTTTATATAGGCCACAGCCCAAACAGGAGAAACTGCTGCACAGGTTATCAAACATCTCCAGTCTGTCTTTGCAATCATGGGAATGCCCAAAGTTATAAAAACTGATAATGAACCCGCTTATGTTTTCAATAAGCAACAATTCTTCTTTAAGTAATGGAATATTAAACATTCTACTGGCATCCCATATAATCCTCAAGGACAAGGAATAGTAGAAAGGGCTAATCAAATGTTAAAATTACAGCTTAATAAACAAAAATGTGGAATACAAGATCCTCCTCAAGAAATATTAGCACCGTTTTTATTTACTATTAATTTTCTGGATCATGATGATAAAAACACTGTAGCAGTAGAAAGACATTTCACTACACATAAACAGGACAAAGTATATCCTCCAATCTGGTGGGAAAATATCACATCTAATCAATGGCTCTCTGGTAACTTGGTTATTTGAGTAAAAGGATATGAATGTGTATTATCCGATGAGGCTGTCAAGCCCATATGGGTACCCTCTCATTTCATAAAGGTCCTTCATGAGCAAGAGGAAAAGATATGGATTCGAACTTGTCCCACTGATCATTGGCTTTGAGGGTCTCACATTGAAGAACACCCAAATCATGATGCCTGGGATGGACCAAGCAAAGATTCCAACTTGGGGCCAGATAAAGAAGCTGACCAAGAAAGCAGAGGAAGTTCTAGAGAATGAGCAGCATTCTTTCACCCCTAACAACATGGTGGTAACTCTGATGTCCCTCATCATGGTAGCCATAAGTCTTCCTGGATTTTATGCACAAATAAATAACTTTACTTATTGGGCTTTTATACATAATCCTCCTTTGCTCCATCCAGTAATGTGGGGAGAAGATATAACCCCAATTTATTTGAATGCCTCAAAATGGGTACCTGGAATATTGGATCACGGATTGCCATTATTGCCTCAAGAGGAAGGCACAAATATTAATCTTACACTGGGATATCAAAATAGACCAATATGTATCTGCAATCATCCCAGTTGTCTTATCCCTGATGATCAAAGATAGTTGGTGGACTTTCCTACTAACAATAGTCTGACTAAAGTTCTGTTAAATTTACTCTCCACTAAAGGATTCCTAGCCAATGAATATTGGGGTCCTAGCTATAGCACAGCAGCACCTCCTATTCCCAAATGCAAACTGGCACAGTTGTGGTCCAATGAGGGAGTACGCCCCTTGTGGGAGGATTGTCGAGCTTCTTACCCCAGAGTTATTATTAATGATTCCTATGGAATTCTATGGGACTAGTCCCTTAAGGGGATGGCAGTCACCAGTTGGACTGGGAGACCCTGCTTCTCTCATCAAAATTTAAAATGGCAAGTTTTTGATGACCTTATCATACCACAAACCTTAGCTTGGGGAAATGCGCCTCTGGTCTGTCATGGGCAAGGACTTTCAGCGCCATCCCCTTTTGTTGATTTTCATAAAAGACAAAAGAATTTGTGGAAGGTCACTGCTGCTTTAAATCACCTTAGAATTTGGAATGGCTCTTACATTTATCAGTCAAACTATTATGCATTATCCTTTTTCCTGATGAGAGAAGAATGGGTAAGAGTGTGTGATAGAGATCCCTATGTCTTTGTGATCAGAAAAATGACTTTTGATCATAATATTAGAGAAATAAACTGTCCCAAGTATAAGATGTTCATCTGTGTGAATGAGAATGTTTACATAGACAATTCTGTTATTCTTATACCTAGAAGAAGAATAGACATCTGGTTACTGGTGAAACATCAATATGTTTGGGAAAGCTCTCCTGATATGCATGTACTTTTAAAAGTTTTGAAGAACTGGGTCCATAGAACAAAAGGATTTTGTGGGATGCTTATAACAGCTATTTTAGGAATTACAGCCATTACCACTACAGCTACCACTGCAGGAATAGCCTTGCATCAGATGGTAAAAACCACACAATTTGTACAAAAGTGGCACAAGAATGCTAGCAAAGCTTGGAATCAACAAACATAGATCAAAAATTAGATGAATCTCTGATTTAGAATTAGCCATTATATATATATATATATATATATATATATATATATATATATATATATATGAGATGATCATATATATATATGAGATGATCTTCAAAATATAAAGTTTAGGCTTCATCTTTTATGTTATTGGAATGTTTCCTTCTTCTGTGTTACTTCTTATGCCTATAATGAATCAAAAAGATTCACTGTCATATTACCAATCCTTATGACAATAATTCAACTTTAGATATCAAACAGCTGCAAGATACTATTTTAGGCATTACTCATTCATCATTACAGTTAGTTCCAGGAGTGAGTTTTGCACAAAGGATTAATGATATTCTGTCTAATCTAAACCCCTTTATTTGGATCAAACAAATTGGTTTGGGCATTATAAGTGGAATAATAATTATTTTTATTGACATAATCCTTTTATGCTCAGTCTTCAGATACATGGAAAAATCTTTCTGATGACTGATGGATTGAGAAATTGTGAAGTCAACTTTCCTGCTTCTGCATAAACAAAAAGGGGGAAATGTAACTGTCCCTCAGAACAACTTACTGATTAAAATATAACCCATGAGAGATTATATTAGTTACCAAGTATGCTTAGATGTAACTTTAAGAAAAACATGTACTGGCAATAGGCCTCTGCGGGAGAGGATAATATATGTCCTTAAAGTCAGGCAGATGGAAATACCTGGCCCACTCAGGGTGGAATGCCACCTGTTTCATTTTTCTGTTATCTCCCCTTACCTGGAGAG
This sequence comes from Mellivora capensis, assembly GCA_004024625.1. Lineage (NCBI taxonomy): Eukaryota > Metazoa > Chordata > Mammalia > Carnivora > Mustelidae > Mellivora > Mellivora capensis. Next base: position 1,025 of record PISX010013593.1, on the reverse strand, counting down.
CACCTGCAGCTAGTCAGACAATCCTTCTGCTTGTACTTGCTCATTATAGGTCATATACTATGTGACCAGATATATTTTGCCCTTTGTCTTACTTATATACAAGACTTGGGTCGCCTGGGTGGCTCAGTGGGTTAACCCTCTGCTTTCAGCTCAGGTCATGATCTCAGGGTCCTGGAATCTAGTCCTGTATTGGGCTCTCTGCTCATCAGGGAGCCTGGTTTCCCCCTCTTCTCTGCCTGCTTCTCTGCCTACTTGTGATCTCTGTCTTTCAAATAAATAAATAAAATCTTAATAAAAAAAACCTCATGGCAATGTGTAACCTACTCTGGCTTCTTTGTTGGTTGTTACCTACTTTCTAGTAAATATGAGACTGAGAGGGTGCCTGGGTGGCTCAGTGGGTTAAAGCCTCTGCCTTTGGCTCAGGTCATGATCCCAGGGTCCTGGGATTGAGCCCCGAATCAGGCTCTTTGCTCAGTGAGGAGCCTGCTTCCCCCTCTCTGTCTGCCTGCCTCTGTCCCTACTTGTGATCTCTCTCTCTCTCTGCCAAATAAATAAATAAAATATTTTTAAAAATATATGAGACTGAGGAATTGTTTGGGACGACAGTAAAAAAAGACTGCTCTCATTCTCTTGCAGATGACTTGTTTGTGCCTCATTCCTCTCCTATGTGCCATCAGTAACATCCAAAAAACAAAACAAAACAAAACAAAATCCCCAAAACAAACAAACAAAATATCCAAAAAAACAAAAACCAAAATCTAGTCAAGAAATGGGCAGAAGACATGACCAGGCATTTCTTCAAAGAAATTGCATTCCCACCAACTGTGTAAGAAGGTTACCTTTTCTCCACATCCTGTCCAAAGATCACTGTTTCCTGCCTTGTTAATTTTTGGCATTCCAATTGATGTAAGGTGGTAATTTAGTGTGGTTTTGATCTGAATTTCCCTGATGGCTAGTGATGTTGAACATTTTTCATGTGTCTTTTAGCCATTTGTATGTCTTTTTTGGGGATATGTCTGTTTATA
>PISX010013592.1:24241-56160 GCA_004024625.1 Mellivora capensis | reverse complement strand
TACCCTAAAGATACAAACGTAGTGATCCGAAGGGGCACGTGCACCCGAATGTTTATAGCAGCAATGTCTACAATAGCCAAGCTATGGAAAGAACCTAGATGTCCATCGATGGATGAATGGATAAAGAAGATGTGGTATATATACACGATGGAATACTATGCAGCCATCAAAAGAAATGAAATCTTGCCATTTGCAACGATATGGATGGAACTAGAGGGTATCATGCTTAGTGAAAGAAGTCAATCAGTGAAAGACAACTATCATATCATATCCCTGATATGAGGAAGTGGAGATGCAACATGGGGGGTTAGGGGGGTAGGAAAAGAAGAAAAGAAACAAGTTGGGATAGGGAGGGAGACAAACCATAAATGACTCTTAATCTCACAAAACAAACTGAGGGTTGCTGGGGGGAGGGGGGTTGGGAAAGGGTGGTGGGTTAATGGACATTGGGGAGGGTATGTGCTATGGTTAGTGCTGTGAAGTGTGTAAACCTGGCAATTCACAGACATGTACCCCTGGGGATAAAAATACTTTATATGTTTAAAAAAATAAAAAAATTTATATTAAAAAAAAAGAATGTCCAGCCAACACCAAGTTCATTGATCAATGAGAACTGTAGAACTATAGAGCTACGGGAAAGCAACACACAGAATTCATAGCTTCTTACCCATGATCCTTTAATGCAGCCAAGTTAAATTTTTTTAATTTTATTTTTTTCTTACTCTGTTTTTTTAATGTTTGCTCTTTCCTCTTTTAATGTTTTTTAACTATTTTATCTTACAATACCTATTTTTTAAAAAATCTTTTAAAATTTTCATTGTTATAATCATATTTTATCCCCTCACTCTATTTTATCTTATTTTTTGTACACATAAGGTTTTTTCCTCTAAAATTTTAGGATACAATTTCTTCTAATAGATTAAAATATACCCTAAATCTAGCACATGGCTTCGTTCTAGTCTCCAGCCTGATCACATTATCTCCTCTTTTTTATCTCTCTTTTTCCAACCAACTTATCTTATCAGTTCCTTTTTTAGAATTTTTTTTCCAATTTTCCTCTTTACAGTCATATTCCATCCCTTTGTTGTGTTTACCCTTATTTTTGTGTGTGTATATATATAAAGTTTTTCTTTCTTTAAAACTTTGGAAGGTAGTTTCTGATAAGAGACCAGAATACACCCAAAATCAAGTGGGTGCCTCTGTTCTATTCACTAGTCTAACATATATTTTTTATTTTTATTTTTCCCCTTTTCTCCCTCCCCCCAAGCATTGGGTCTATTCTGATTTGGTTAGTGTATATTATTCTGAGCCTTTACCACCCTTTTGGTATTTCATTCTCTTGTTCATATATTCTTATCTGGATAAAATGACAAGGTGGAAAAACTCACCACAAAAAAAAAAAAAAAGAACAAGAGGCAGTACCAACAGCTAGGAACCTAATCAATACAGATATTGGTAATATGTCAGAACTAGAGTTCAGAATGATGATTCTCAAGGTGCTAGCCAGGCTCGAAAAAGGTATGGAAGATATTAGAGAAACTCTGTCTGGAGAAATATAATCTCTTTCTGGAGAAGTAAAAGAACTAAAATCTAACCAAGCTGAAAGTTTTAAAAAGCTATTAATGACATGCAATCAAAATGGAGGCTCTTTACTACTAGGATAAATGAGGCAGAAGAGAGAATTAGTGATATAGAAGACCAACTGATGGAGAATAAAGAAGAGAAAATGAGAGACAAACAACTACTGGACCACGAGGAGAGAATTTGAGAGATAAATGATACTATAAGATGAAACAATATTAGAAAATTGGGATCCCAGAAGAAGAAGAAAGAGAGGTGCAGAAAGTATATTGGAGTGAATTATAGCATAGAACTTCCCTACTTTGGGGACAGGAACAAGCTTCAAAATCCTGGAGGCATAGAGAAGCCCCCTCAAAATCAATAAAAATAGAGCCACACCCCATCATCTAATAGTAAAAGTTACAAGTCTTAGCGACAAAGAGAAAATCCTGAAAGCAGCCCAGGACAAGAAGTCTGTAACATACAATGGTAGAAATATCAGATGGGCAGCAGATTTATCCACAGAGACCTGGCAGGCCAGAATGAATGGGCATGACATATTCAGAGCAGTAAACGAGAAAAATACGCAGCCAAGAATGCTATTGAAAATAGAAGGAGAGATAAAAAGATTCCAGGACAAACAAAAATTAAAAGAATTTGCAAACACCAAACCAGCCCTATAGGAAATGCTGAAAGGGGTCCTCTAAGCAAAAAGAGAGCCTAAAAGTAGTAGACCAGAAAGCAACAGAGACCATATACAGTAACGGTCACCTTACAGGCAATACAATGGCCCTTAATTAATATCTTTCGATAGTTATCCCGAATGTAAATTGGCTAATGCCCCAATAAAAAGACACAGGGTATCAGAATGGATAAAAAAACAAAACCCATCAATATGCTATTTACAAGAAACTGATTTTTTTTTAAAGATTTTATTTATTTGACAGATGGAGATCACAAGTAGGCAGAGAGGCAGGCACAGAGGGAGGAGGAAGCAGACTCCCCGCCACGCAGCGAGCCCGATGCGGGGCTCGATCCCAGAACCCCGGGATCACGACCTGAGCCGAAGGCAGAGGTTTAAACCACTGAGCCACCCAGGTCCCCCAAGGAACTGATTTTTAGAACCAAAGACACCTCCAGACTTAAAGAGAGGGGGTGGAAAACAATTTGCCTTGCTAATGGACATCAAAAGAAAGCTGGGGTAGAGATCCTTATATCAGATAAATTAGATTTTAAGCCAAAGACTATAATAAGAGATGAGGAAGGACACTACAGCATATGTAAAGAGTCTGTCCAACAAGAAGATCTAACCATTTTAAGTATCTATGCCCCTAACATGGAAGCAACCAACCATATAAACCAATTAATAACAAAATCAAAGAAACACAACAATAATACAATAATAGCAGGGGACGTTAACACCCCACTCACTGAAATGGACAGACCATCCAAGCAAAATATCAACAAGGAAATAAAGGCCTTAAATGACACGCTGGAACAGATGGACATCACAGATATATTCAGAACATTCCATCCCAAAGCAACAGAATACATATTCTTCTCTAGTGCACATGGGACCTTCTCCAGAATAGATCCCATTCTGGGTAACAAATCAGATCTCAACTGGTACCAAAAGACTGGGATCATTCCTTGCATATTTTCAGACCACAATGCTCTTAAAAGAGAACTCAATCACAAGAGGAAACTTGGAAAGAACTCAAATCCATGGAGGCTAAAGAGCATCCTATTAAAGAATTAATGGGTCAACCAGGAAATTAAAGAAGAATTGAAAAAATTCATGGAAACAAATGATAATGAAAACACAATGGTTCAAAATCTGTGGGGCATAGCAAAGGCAGTCCTGAGAGGGAAGTATATAGCGATACAAGCCTTTCTCAAGAAACAAGAAAAGTCTCAAATACACAACCTAAACCTACACCTAAAGTAGCTAGAAAAAGAACAGCAAAGAAAGCCTAAACCCAGCAGCAGAAGAAAATAAGGACCAGAGCAGAAATCAATGAAATAGAAACCAAAAGAACAGTGGAACAGATCAACAAGCAAGGAGCTAGTTCTTAGAAAGAATAAGATTGATGAACCCCTGGCCAGACTTATCGAGAAGAAAAGAGAAAGGACCCAAATAAATAAAATCATGAATGAAAGAGGAAAGAACATAACCAACACCAAAGAAATACAAACAATTATAAGAACATATTATGAACAAATATATGCCAGCAAATTTGACAATCTGGAAGAAATGGATGCATTCCTAGAGACATATAAACTACCAAAAGTGAAGCAGGAAGAAATAGAAAACCTGCAGAGACCCATAACCAGGAAGGAGACTGAAGCAGTCATCAAAAATCTCCCAAGAAACAAGAGCCCAGGGCCAGACAGCTTCCCAGGAGAATTCACCAAATAGTTAAAGAAGAAGTAATACCTATTCTCCTGAAAATGTTCCAAAAAAATAAAAATGGAAGGAAAACTTCCAAACTCATTTTATAAGGCCGGCATTACCTTGATCCCAAAACCAGACAAAGACCCCATCGAAAAGGAGAATTACAGACCACTATCCTTGATTAACACAGATGCAAAAATTCTCAAAAAAACACCAGAGAATAGGATCCAACAGTACATTAAAAGGATTATTCACCATGACCAAGTGCGATTTATTCCTGGGCTGCAAGTCTGGTTCAACATCCGCAAATCAATCAATGTGATATAATACATTAATAAAAGAAAGAACAAGAACCATATGATACTCTCAATAGATGCTGAAAAAGCATTTGACACAATACAGCATCCTTTCTTGATCAAAACTCTGCACAGTGTAGGCATAGTGGGCACATACCACATACCTCAATATCATCAAAGCCATCTATGAAAAACCCACGGCGAATATCATTCTCAATGGGGAAGAACTGAGAGCTTTCCCCCTAAGGTCAGGAACAGGGCAGGGATGTCCACTATAACCATTGCTATTCAACATAGTACTAGAAGTTCTAGCCTCAGCAATCAGACAACAAAAAGAAATAAAAGGCAGCCTAATCGGCAAAGAAGTCAAACTCTCACTCTTTGCACATGATATGATACTTTGTGTGGAAAACCCAAAAGACTCCACTCCAAAACTGCTAGAACTCATAGAGAAATAAATAATAAATAATAAGGTGTCAGGATATAAAATCAATGCACAGAAATCAGTTGTACTTCTATATACCAATAGCAAGACAGAAGAAAGAGAAATTAAAGAATCAATCCCATTTACAATTGCACCCCAAACCATAAGATACCTAGGATTAAACCTAGCCAAAGAGGCAAAGAATCTGTACTCAGAAAACTATAAAGTACTCGTGAAAGAAATGGAGGAAGACACAAAGAAATGGAAAAACATTCCATGCTCATGGATTGGAAGAACAAATATTTTGAAAATGTCTATGCTACCTAGAGCAATCTACACATTTAATGCAATCGCTATCAAAATCCCCCCATTTTTTTCAAAGAAATGGGAAAAATAATCCTACAATTTATATGGAACCAAAAAAGACTCTGAACAGCCAGAGGAATGTGGAAAAGAAAGCCAAAGTTGGTGACATCACAATTCCAGAATTCAAGCTCTATTACAAAGCTGTCATCATCAAGACAGTATGCTACTGGCACAAAAACAGACACACAGATCAATGGAACAGAATAGAGACACACAGATCAATGGAACAGAATAGAGAGCCCAGAAATGGACCCTCAACTCTATGGTCAACTAATCTTTGACAAAGCAGGAAAGAATATCCAAAGGAAAAAAGTCTCTTCAGCAAATGGTGTTGGGAAAATTGGACAGCCACATGCAGAAGAATACAACTGGATCATTTCCTTACACCACACACGAAAATAGACTCAAAATGGATGAAAGACCTCAATGTGAGACAGGAATCCATCAAAATTGTTGAGGAGAACACAGGTAGCAACCTCTTCGACCTCAGCTGCAGCAACTTCTTCCTAGAAACATCGTCAAAGGCAAGGGAAGCAAGGGCAAAAATGAACTATTGGGACTTCATCAAGATCAAAAGCTTTTGCACAGCAAAGGAAACAGTCAATAAAACAAAGACAACCGACAGAATGGGAAAAGATATTCACAAATGACATATCAGATAAATGGCTAGTATCCAAAATCTGTAAAGAACTTATCAAACTCAACACCCAGAGAACATATAATCTAATCAAGCAATGGCCAGAAAACATGAACAGACATTTCTGCAAAGAAGACATCCAGATGGCCAACAGACACATGAAAAAGTGTTCCACATCGTGTGGCATCAGGGAAATACAAATCAAAACCACAATGAGATACCACCTCACACCATTCAAAAGGCTAAAAGTAGCAAGTCAGGAAACAACAGGTGTTGGCAAGGAAGGGGAGAAAGGGGAACCCTCCTACACTGTTGGTGGGAATGCAAGCTGGTGCAGCCACTCTGGAAAACAGCATGGAGGTTCCTCAAAATGTTGAAAAGAGAGCTACCCTATGACCAAGCAATTGCACTACTGGGCATTTACCCTAGCGATAACAAATGTAGTGATACAAATGGGCACATGCACCCAAATGTTTATAGCAGCAATTTCCACAATAGCCAAACTATGGAAAGAACCTAGATGTCCATCAACAGATGAATGGATAAAGAAGTGGTATATATATATACACACACACACACACACACACACACACTTCCATACATACATACATAATGGGATACTATGAGACCATTAAAAGAAATGCAATCTTGCTTATTGCCACAACGTGGATGGAATGAGAGGGTATTATGCTGAGTGAAATAAGTCAATTAGAGATAGAAAATTATCATATGATCTCTGAACACAGGAATTTGAGAGGCAGGGTGGGGTGTCTGGAGTGTAGGGAAGGACAAAATGAAACAAGATGGGATCTGGAGGGAGACAAACCATAAGAGACTCTTAATCTCACAAAACAAACTGAGGGTTGCTGGGAGTGGTGGGGGTAGAAAGAGGGTGGTTGGGTGATGGACAATGGAGATGGTATGTGCTATGGTGAGTGCTATGAAATGTGCAAGCCTAATGAATCACAGACCTGTACCTTTGGGGCAAATAATATATTTTATGTTAATAAAAATAATTTTAAAAATTAAGAAATTAAAAAAAACAATGATGTATTTGTATGGTGACTAACATAGCATAATAAAATAAAAAATATAAATAAAAACAAAAATATCAAAAGGCTAAAAAAAAAAATCACATAATTGTATAAATATGGAGAGAGATAGTATTTGGCAAAATCTAACACCCATTCAGGATTTAAAATTATTTTTCAATAAACTAGAAATAAAAAGGAACTTCCTCAATGTGATAAAGAATAGCTACCATAAAACCTACAGCTAACATCACACTTAGTGTCGAGAAACTCTAAGCCTTCCCAGTAAGATCAGGTACAGGCAACGAACTCTCCTACCACTCCTTTTCAATATCATACTGGAAATCCTTATTAGTGTAATTGGGCAAGAAAATAAAATAAAAGGTATAGAGATTGGAAAGGAAAATATAAAACTCTGTTTGCTGATAACATCATCTGTGTAGAAAATATGGAAGAATCTATAAAACAAAAACAAAAACACCCTCCTGGAACTAAGTGGTATACCATAGACAGCTAATACACAAAAAAGTCAATTGTTTTCTTATATACCATCAATGAACAAATAGAATTTAAAATAAAAAAACACACAACACCATCTACATTAGTAACCCCCCAAAATGAATTACTAAGGTATAAATCTAGTAAAATATGTATGATATCTTTATGAAGAAAACCACAAAACTCTGATGAATGGAATCAAAGAAGAATTAAATAAATGGAGAGATATTCCATATTGATGGATAGGAAGACTCAATATTGTCAAGATGCCAGTTCTTCTCAACTTTATGGATTCAATGCAATCTTGGTCAAAATTCCAGTGAGTGAGTTATTTATTTATTCATTTATTTGTTCATTTAATTTTTGGATTTTGACAAACTAATTCTGAAGTTTACAGGCAAAAGACCCAGAATAGCTAACATACTATCAAAGGAAAACAAAGTTGGAAGATTGACACTACTCAATGTCAAAATTATTGTAAAGCTACAGTAACCAAGATAGTTTGGTATTAGCAAAAGAATAGGCAAATAGATCAATGAAGTAGAACAGAGAGTCCAGAAATAAACCCACATAAATAGAGCCAATTGATCTTTGACAAAGGAGCAAAGGCAATACAAAGGAGAAAATACAGTCTTTTTAAATACAAGGTGCTGAAACAACTAGGTATCCACATGCAAAAATTAAATTTAGACACAGATCTTATACCCTACACAAAAATTAACTCAAGATGGATCACAGACTTATATGGAAAATGCAAATCTATAAAGCACCTAGAAGATAACATAGGTAAAAACCTAGGTTACCATTGGGTATGTTGATGACTTGTTAGATACAACATGAAAGGCACAACCAATGAAAGAAATAATTGATAAGCTGACTTCACTAAAATAAAAGATGTCTGCTCTACAAAGAACAAGTCTAAATAATGAGAAGACAGGCTACAGACTAGGAGAACATGTTTGCAGAAGACACATCTGATAAATATCTGTTATCCAACATACACAAAGAACTCCTGAAGTTCAGCAGTAAGAAAAAAACAATCCAATTATAAAAATGGGTCAAAGACTTTAAAAGACAGCTCACCAAAGAAGATATACAGATGGCAAATAAACATATGAAAAGACGATCAACATGTCTCATCAGGGAATTGCAAATTAAAGCAAAAATGAGATATCACCATGTACCTATCAGAATGTGCAAATCCTAAAGACTGACAACACCAAATGCTGGTGAAGATGTGGAGAAACAAGAACTCTCATTCATTCCTGTGGTGGAATGGGAAATGGTACAGCCACTTTGGAAGACAGTTTGGCAGTTTCTTATAAAACTAAACATATTCTTACCATACAATCCTGCAAAGGAGCACCTTGGTATTTACCCAAAAGGCCTGAAACATATCCACACAAAGAGCTGAACATGAGTGTTACACCAACTTTCTTCATAACTGCCCAAACTTGGAAGCAACCAAGATATTCTTCAGTAGGTGAATAAATAAACCATACCACATCCAGACAATGGAATATTAGTGCTAAAAAAGAAATGAGCTATCCAGCCATGAAAAGACATAGAGAAACCTTAAATGTATATTACTAAGTAAAATAAGTCAATTTGAAAAGGCTACATACTATAAGACTAACTATTTAGGACATTCTGGAAAGGTAAAACTATGGAAACAATAAAAAGATCAGTGGTTGCCAGGGATTCGAGATAGAGGGAGAGATGAATAGGTGAAACATGGAGGAATTCTAGCGTAGTAGAATATATAGAAAATATTCTCTATGATACTATGATTATGGATACATATCATTACACATTTGTCCAAGCCCACAGAATGTGTTATACCAACAGTTAACCTTAAAGTAAACTACAGACTTTAGGTGATTATGTGTTAAGGTAGTTCATCAATCATAATGAATGTACCACTCTAGTGGGGGATGTGGATAATGGGGCTACACATAAGTACACATGTGTAGGAGAAAAGGGCTTGTGGAAATCTCTGTACTTCCCTCTCAATTTTGCTATGAACCTATAAAACTGCTCTGAAAAATAAAATCTTTAAAAAAATAGGGGGGGTAGTGTTGAGAATTTTGTCAGCAAATAGGTCCTTGGAGAACTCAATTAATACAGTAAGTGACTCTTCAACCTTAGACAGTACAAGACAGAAAAGAGGAGAAACGAAACTGCAACCATCAGTGAAATTAATTCAGTTACCTTCCCTTGGCAGAAAAAGCAAGCTGCAAAAGAAATAGCTCATGCATTTAATGAGTGGAGAGCACATCAGCCAAGCAACTTGAGGGATAGAGACAAGACACAGAGACAAGAGATGGGACAAGTCCTTGAGAGGGAACCCAGTCATGTGCAAGACTCAGTGAATATAGGGATACCCTGATAAAATTGGGAGTCCAAAGAAAGGAGTAAGGGTATCACCAAGGCCCTCATGAGTATAGGACAAAGGACAGATCCCCTGTTTGAGGAGTAGGAAAACAATGAGTTTATGCTTCCATACTTCTTAACACTAGATATATGGGATCTGGAATATTGTACATTTATTAAACTCTGAAGAGTCTGGTAAGAGTACTTTTTTTGCACTCTTTGTACTTCGATTCTCAGATAATCACAGGAGAACTAGGAAAGGCAAAGATGCTACCCAAAAATATTCTGTGAAAATATTGACTTGGATGGATTCATAAAAAAAATGTGAATGATCAGGCATGATAAAATAATTAAAAAGTAGAGAACTTGCCAGTTTAAAATCCCCTCCACTTACCTAATTTGAAACAACACTTAACACAGTCCTGTGTGGGGGCCCCTGGGTGGCTCAGTGGGTTAAAGCCTCTGCCTTCAGCTCAGGTCATGATCTCAGGGTCCTGGGATCGAGCCCCGCATCGGGCTCTCTGCTCAGCGGGGAGCCTGCTTCTACCTCTCTCTGTGCCTGCCTCTCTGCCTACTTGTGATCTCTATCTGTCAAATAAATAAAATCTTTAAAAAAAAACCAGTCCTGTGTGAAAAGTAGGGCAGATATCATTAATATCCCCATTTTATAAGTGAGGAAATTAAGGTTTAGACAAGTTAAATGACTGACTCTAGGTTACTCGCTAAGTGACAGAACTGGGACCGAAACCCAGGGCTGGCACTGCCTCTGCCGAGGAAGGCATGGAAGGAAGGGTAATGACTTCTAATTGAAATGTCTACCAAGAGTGTGATGAGCTAGTGTGGGTAACGGCTGCCCCGACTCGGGCTGGGCCGGCATCAGGCCAAGAGCAGCCTGCTTCCCAAGCATTCCTTCACTTGTTCAAGAGATCATGAAAATTAAATTGGGCTATAACCAGGCCTTAATTCCCCACCCTTGATGTGAGGAGCCATATTTGTCTCATTAGCCCAGGTCATAAACTCCAGCAGGAGGGAGAAAAGGAGGCAGCAGATAAAAGTGAGGGAGGGAGAGGGAGACAACTATATGAAGGGAGAACAAGAGGGAGGAAGGTGAGAGGCTTATGTGAAGGACAAGCACACCTTCTTACATTAGGGGTGCTCTCCTCCCTGGCGTCATCATAATTAGATTTTAAGTTTATGTAGCTCTTTGTAGCTTTCCAGACAATTGGGTGGGCTCTCTCATTTGATCCTCGTTACCTTCCTGAAAGTCAGGGCAGAGAGGACCAATTCCACTTCAGCAGGGAAGGGATGCGGCTCTGAGACATTGGAAGGCTTGTCCAACTAGCAGACCCAGGGTCAGTAAAGCCTGTGCTTCTTGACTCCTACTCTGTAAACAGCAGGTCACAGTCTAAATCCCCGAGAGCTACACAGGGCCAGAAGGTAGAGCTCCAGTATTCTTTTGAACATATCATGCTGCCTCTCAAATCACAGAAACATACTGAACAAGGATTTTTATTTCTACAGAGCAACGGGAGTTTGGGTATGAATGTGCTATTACCAAATAGTAAAAAATCCAAGGGACTGTCCTTCTTTGATCTACATTGGAATATGCACGGATCATCTTATCGATTAAGCTGGTGTGGGTTAAGAGTAGGAACTTAGAATTATTTTTGTTTAGTTTACAGAGATCTGTGCCACAATGGTATGTATTAGAGAAACTTGATCTAAATCAAGCATGAAAGTCTTGGCTTCAAATTACATCTCTTGGATGTTTGCCTTCCACATAAAAGAAATATAGCGATTGACTATCTCCAAAGAATAAAGCTCTTCAGAGAGCCAGAATAGATACACTTCTAGAAAGATAATGAGGTACTGTACAATGATATGGGCTGTCACATTGGGGTTCAAGTTTGGTTTCTACCACTTAGTGGACAGTATAACATGGGTAAGACAGTAATAATGAGTGTAGATTTGGGGTTCAAATTGATCCAGGTCCAAATCTTGGCCCACTATCTTAGGAATGTTACTTGGACCTCTCAAAACTTTTAATCCCATCATTTGTATAGTGGTTTTACTGGATTATGCTTAACAAATGGTAACCATTATTATTAAGGCATATCTATCCTTCAGTGGAAACACGTTTTATGATATCCTTTGCCTAAACGGCAAACCTTAGGACTTAAAAAGCTCAGCTATACCATGTGAGGTTTTTCCAATAAAAATACTGATTGGACATTGTCCCTTATTCTTTATTTTTTGTGTACCAATTTGGTAAGTGCTTCTAAATTTACCTACCCCTAGATAATAAACATAGATTATACTTCTGCTTCAGGTAGACAGAGTTCACTATACACATGATACTAGTAAACTTCTATTGCATTCGGTTGGAAAACAATAGGACTTTGTCTATTGAAACAGGTTTCAAGGATTCAGAAGAAAAATAAACTATTCAATAACTGTCTTTTAAAAGGAATTGTTACAAATTTAGCTGGAAGTTTTAGTTTAAGGCAAAGCTTAATCTATCCATATCAAAGGAGCTCTACTTTATTCTCTGAAGGGAATGCAGCATATTCTGGGATTTTGGGGTTCGTTTGTAATGAAGAGATTGGCCCACACTCATAATGCTGAATGTTCAAAGAAAAACAAGGTTGTCAACACATAGTCAAGTATGATTTTGGAATCTTCTCAAAAAAAAAAAAATCTTTCAATAACCAGAGGACAGACAACAACCTTCACAGCTGGCAGAACTTCCATGTACCTTCTACGGAAATAAGCTAAATGACCTCTAGACAAAGGAAATTCAAAGATGTTCAGGCCCCAAGGATCCGATTCTTAGGGGAATCACAATGTTATAATAAAAGAAGCCTACCCCACCTGCTAATAACTCAATTATTACATGTAGCTTTCCATCTACTGAGCTAGAACTACACCACTAGAACCAAGCCTTTGACTGTGTGTCCTTTGGAAATTCAGCTCAAACATTACTGCTTCTGCCCCTGAAAGCATTATTTTTTAAAGCAAAATAGTATAGAATTCCAGTATCAGTGCCTGGATTTGGATCAGATACTCGTAGCTAACATATGCAAGGCAGGATCCTAAGATAGATAAATACATACTTATAGATAGATAGATAGATAGATAGATAGATACTTATAGTACACATATATATGTACATATAAAATTGTATCTGATCCACATAACAACAACAACAACAACAACAACAACAAAACAACAGGTATCATTATATACCTGTATTATTCCCCTTTTACAAGTGAAAAAAACTGTGGCATAGAGAAGTCAAGAGACCTGCCAAAGACCTGCCAAAGATCACATAGCAACCATTAGAACTAGACTCCAACTCTGACAACCTAGCTCCACTCTGCTCTCCTCCCTCTCAAGGTTAGCTCCTTACCATATGGGTGGCTTCACATGGACAAGGTACTCAAATGCTCTATTCCTCACCTGGTAAATGGAGAGAATTACTAGATCACTGCAAGTGTAACAGATTGTAGGACTGCTAGATGGATTAACAAAGATACCTCCTGTCTTTATCTCAGCACAACTCCTGGCACCTAGTAAATGCTCAACAAAGACTATGTATTATTTATAATACTGTCTTCTGGGTGAGGGCAGGAACATTTTATTCATTTATTTATTTATGCTGCTGAGCAAGTCACTTAACCTCTCTGAGACTTCATTTCTTCATCAGTAAAATGGGATAATATAATACAAATATCAACATCACAGAGTGATCACAGCACATAAAAGACACTCAGAAAATACTTGAGGAGTTAGCAGAATCCCTTCGCATAGTACCTAACACAGTTCCACATGGAAATAGGTACTGTGATAAAACTTCTTGATCATAGCAATCCATAATATAAAAATGATAATATTGCCTCCTCCTCATCCCTGGGGATTTGTGAGGATAAATGAGACCATCTCTAGGACAGACACTGGTAGAAGAACGGTGCTTTATAAATCTAAGGGTTGCTATTAATGATCATCATCATCATCATAATAAATTTGGTATTGGAGAAATCATAACTCATCATGCATGACTCCTCAAGGGAAGCCTATCAAGGCCTCCTTCAATGACACAGTGGAAGCTGGTGCATGAGGCTTTGAATCTATGGAAATAGGGGAGGGAAGAGAGTGATGTTACAGAGAGAAATCAGAAAGGTATTCGAGCTGGCTATTTAAAGAGGGTCTTCCCTTCCATGTCCTCCTGCCTCCTCACCCTCCCCACCACTCCCTCACACCAAGTCCCCACCAGATCTCCAGGAACACCAGACCTCAGGTTCTGATCTTCAATATCACAGCCCCAAGAACTCGATCATGCCCATACATCTAAGCCTATGAGAGTCTTAAAGGTACTCCCCCGCAGGGAAGTCCCAGAGAGCTAGGAAAGCTGGGCAGGGGGTTTCCTTATGGCAGCCTGATACAAAACTCTCTACTCAGCAAGCCACAGTTTTAGCCCCAAATGCCAAAGACTGGCCCAGGTTGGTGAGATGAAGACAAAACTAGCATCACATCATAAAGGCCAAGAGCATCCAGATCTGGACAGGAATCCAGCTGCCGTACTTAGATTCATGTAGCAACCTCTCCAGGGCTCTGTTCCCAATAAAAACAGAAGGCTCTCAGAAGGGACCTGGAAGGGTTAAAGAAGATAGAGTCCATGATGTATCTAGCACAGCAACTGACACAAAAGCCCTCGGGTAACGATAGCGATCATCACTGTAGCTATTGTGCTGCTGGTAGTTTTATTCTGATTATTCAAAAAAAAAAAGAAAGAAAGAAAAAAAAAAAACAGGCTAGAATAAGAAAAAAAGGAACAGGCCAGCCAGCTGATCAGATGAAGTCTCCCCCATATGTTCCATAATTTGGTCATGAGTATGCTGAGTGTGGGAAGGTCAACAGCATCGTTAACGGAATTACATCAAGCTGGACAAACTTCCTCAACTCAGGAGACACTGATACAGAAACCAGACACAAATATATTCATTTATAGATTCAGATGTCCATTTCCAGTAACCAAGCTGTATCAAGTACACAAGAAACCGAATTAACTATTGAAAGATGACTTGGTGAGCATGAGATCATAGAAAACTGGAGGGTCCAGTGGGCTATTTATCCAGGTATGTCAAGGCTAAATAGGTTCTCTCCCACCATAGACCCCACACCTCCTACTTGATCTGAATACTTGACACTCATGTCAACTAGATGACGTTCAGATACTTCTGTTTTACAGAAAACAGAGGCTTGGAGGGGTTGCCACCCAAGTCTCAGCAGAGCAGCTGGATCTCTCCTCAGATCTGTATGCTCTTGGCCATTATTATATGACACTACCAAAAATAATGTCTCCTTCTAGTGTACAGAGCTGAAGTCTTACTCCCCTTTTCCCCAAATCCACAGAGAACACTGCCCTCCATAGAGCAAAGGTTTTGAAGTCGACTAAACCTGGATTTGATTCCCTGTTCCACCACGGCCCAGCTGTGTGACCCTGCACACATT
Source organism: Mellivora capensis (assembly GCA_004024625.1). Lineage (NCBI taxonomy): Eukaryota > Metazoa > Chordata > Mammalia > Carnivora > Mustelidae > Mellivora > Mellivora capensis. The sequence goes on along the minus strand of PISX010013592.1, from coordinate 41,069 downwards.
ATTCAACTTCTCTGAACTTCAGTTTGCTGATCCACAAAATAGTGACAATAGCTTACCTCATAGGCTATCACAACGCTTAGCAAGAATATATATATAAATACTGAGCACACTGCCTGTGTGATTATTGTTATAGGAGCTACTATTTAATTTCATTATACCCACTCTTTCTTTGATTTCTGTGACTCTAGTTGTAAAGACAAATCCTCAACACAGTGATCTCCGACTGTTCTGCCTCTATCAACCCACTCAGTCACACAAGCCCAGCACATCTACAAGCCTGGCCATGTCTGAAGATAGTTCAAGCCACGGATTCTCTGATGATTTTTAGATATCTTACCTCCAGAGGGCAACCTCATTGCCTAATTCTGGGGACATCTCACTATTACTGATGGGCACAGGGAAAAGAAGAGGTATTCAAAAGGCCCAGAGAAATGCAAAGGACCAACTATTCTGCCAACAGTCAAGCAGCTTTGTCCTAATAAATTGTAGCCATTTCTATTTTTCTGCCCAGAGCATTTTCTTCTTCCCTGAGACCAGCCCCACTTTGAAGGGACGATTGCTTTCCCTTGCTACTCTTAGGCAAGCAGCCAGCACTAACAGGAGCGTTAGCAAGATCATCGACAGTGATGTCACATTCTACGTTGGACAAAATGTCCCAGATAGCGCTTTTCCAGTGTCTTTGAATAGTCACTCTCTCTTTATTTCCAAATGCATGTGCGAGCTCTGTTCAATGAAGAAACACATTAACAGCAACCTCTCTATTCCCTCTAGGTTGCTCGCAAGCCTTCCTGTGTTTTTAATCTTCGCCAGGCTCCAAAACCAACCGTGGTGAGTGATGTGAATACCAGGCTTCTCATTTCAGTAAGGAGATGGCTGGATTGGAGACTCTGAAGATTAATAAAAAGAAAAAAATCCGCACTTGGAAAAACCACTGGTTTGAAAAAAAAAAAAAAGTAGATCATGATAAAGATTAAGAAGATGATTTAAAAAAAAAGAGGAAGATATAAAATATTCCCCTCTTATCTAGAGTGGTGAAAAAACTGGCATAGGGGCAATGCTGACCTGCTCTTTCATAACACTGGCGATAAGCAACAGCAATTCATAATGGGGAACTTATTGCAGCAAAGTACAAGGCTAGGGGCTTGGGATTCAGAGCACACAGGGAAAGGGGTTGTTGATTTAAGTGGTGTGGGAAAATGGAGAAGGTATTGCTTAAAGCAGTAACCAGTGCTGTTTATTTGGGATGCAAGCTCGAGAATATTATTATGGCAGAGAAAAGAAGTTATCTCTGGTGAATTGTCTTGAATTATGGGGGGAGCGAGAGAGGCTCACTGCGTATGACATTTAGAATTGCAATTTCTAAGCAGAGCTCCATGTCTGATATATCATTTATTGTCTCTGCCTCTATCCTTCCAAAGCTGCATTAAGGACAGATGTGAACTTCACTTCCCTGGGTCTCCATTCTCACACGTTGATTTGGAGGACATTTATTGTCCCCTCACAACAGAATCATATATTTTCCCCTCTTGGAAGGTTTAGTTCATCACTAAATATTCAGGTCTAGGAAGCGATTTTTCTTTTCTCTTTGTGCGTGATTTGTCTCTCTGGAGCTGAGCCCCTTTGATTGAAAACAAGAATCTATACAAATAAAGGGTGCAGGTGATGAGACAGTGTGGGTAGATGAACGGAGGGAAGGTTTCTCCAGTGGTGATGGAAATGTGCACTTGAGTCTTCCCGTTTTAGCTGATTTTACAGGAAGGAAGAAACAATGCTCCTCCGATCAGGTATCCAATCCTGCTGGCTTAGAAGATTCAAAAGGCAGTTTCAATTACCATGCAGCGTAGTCCTACTTCCCACTGAAAAACAGTATGCATATTGCAGATTCTGGTGGTGGCTCTTTGAAAATGAAGTTTCCACACCACCCTCCCTGCGTTTCAAGTAGAAATGAACTGATTCCAGAGACAGACATTCCAATTTCATAGATTCAATGAATTGTTTAACTGCAAGGGACGGAAATACCCATTTTTTGGTAGCAGAACAAACTGAGCTCTTACAAGTTACCTGACCAGGTCAAGGCAATATAGTCTCACAAGTGGTTGTATATGTATATTGATGGGTTTGCTGTACCACTCTGGAATTTTTCTGTTTTCTTGGTGTGTGCTGGGAATCTCACACTTAGCCCACGGTCTTTGCCAAGACTGAGCACTGGAAGTCCCATGCAACCCTGTCTGGCCACGGTCTCCCCCGCTCCCTGGGGCTCTGTGAAGGGGTAGAGGACAGGTGCAGCTGCCCTCAGAAACCTAAACCGCAGGCTACACGTTGTCTTGGGGAAAACAGCTTCTCCTCTGTTCACACTATTCTGCATCCCACACAAACACACTAGCCACTCCCTGCCCCCTTCCTGTAATCCCTTCCCAACAGTGAGGCTCCTGAAACCAAAGCCAACAAAGTACATTCTCTTCAAGCAACTTCTGCTTTTAGTCCTACAGCTAAAGCTCTGGAGAAAAGAGATCACAATACACAAGTCAGTATCTCAACAAATTATTCTGCCACACTTGTCTTGTAGACTCCTGCCCCTGGGGCTTTGTTCAGGCTGTGCCTTCTACCAGGAATGTTCTTCCCCTTATCCCCTAGCTATCCAAGTTTTGCTGTCCCTCTATTGTTCAGGAAGCCCTCCTTGACCTCGTGGCAGGATTCCTAAGGCATTCCTTGTCTTTACTGTTTCATGTCTCAGGCCCATGTGACTCCCCCCCCCCATCAGACTGTTAGTCCCCTAGGGGCTCTTTTGTGTCCCCCAGATTACCTAATATGCCAGTCAAGCCAGTCACATGGCTCGGCGTGAGGTTGGGTTTGAACCCTGAGCAAACTGTTTTCCTCTTGAGACATCATAATAACCTCAGAATGTGGCTGGTAGTATTGTTCTTCAAAAACTTTATTATGGCTTAATTGTTTTTCTTCTGCTGATATAGATGACACAGTCTTCTCATAAAATTTGCAAAAACTACATGGTATCTAAAAATAGGATGGAAAGGTTACATGGATTCCACTTTATGTAAGCACCATTAACATGTTCTTGGCCATTCTTCACATGTTTATGACTCTATATGTATCTATATGTATACATATACATGATTTTATATTTTATATAAATAGGGTTATTTCATATATACTCTTTTCTAAGTGGAGAATATCAAAGATCATGTGAAAAAGTGTCAAGCGATATTAGTTGAGTAAAAAATATTAAATTGGAGTCTTAGTAAATAGTTTTAAATGAATAATAAGAAGTGTTTCCCATAGAATGTGGGGAATAAAGGAAAGCAGGAGATGCCCCCTAGACCATTTTCCTGTCTCTAAGCAGGACTTCCCTCAAAATATTCCACTTAAATTAGCCCAGAGCCCAAAGTATGTGGTACAAAGGACAAATGAACGTTCTAATTGGAAACTCTATACCAGACACTAAGATCAGATTTCTTCAGCATAATGTGCCTTTCAGACATGGTCCATATTCTCAGTTCACCAGCTGGAAGCACTGAATAGGAAGGACAGAGCTATACACCTTGGGCAAAATATTTACTAAAATCAAGACAAAGTAGACCAAAGTGTATCTTCCCTCGAGATCTCATAGAAGAGATTCCAGCCTCTAGAGCCCAGTGAAGAAGCTTAGCTTTCTTACAATGAGAAATAAACATATCTCATCTATCAGCAATAACGTGAAAATCCATGTCAGAACACTGGAAGTCATCTCCTCTGAACAGTCCTCAGTTAAAGATCAAATTCAAACCTACAGAGATTCAGTTTCCATGAAGAACCAAGGTGATAATGGGATTTTCTTCACGACAACACCCCACTGTCTTGGTGGTGGTAAGCTCTGCCTAGTTTCTCCTCCTAGTTTCTCTGGCCCTTGCGGAGAGGCTAGAGTCCATGTGTCAGATAATCCATCCTCACCCATTCCTGCCGCCAGAAAAGGACTAATAGATTATAAATGTTTCTTCTTCTGTTGGCTAATTGGCTGGAATGTGATACCTGCCACGACACATAACAGTCCTGCTGTCCTGTTAACAGACACAGGATGTGACCACCTCCACCCAGGTGTGCGCTTGTGACAGTCAGCAGTCGGGTGGCTGAGCCGGGCAGCAGCCTGGGCTTCTCTCATGCAAGAGCACAGACATCAAGGGGTAAGACCATGGAATTCTCATGCTATCCTATTTTCTTCAAGGCGTTTCTCACCATTTGAAATTAAATTATTTATTTACTTACATCTGACACTCCTACTAGATGGTAAAAGAAGAGCTTTGCTTTGCTAGTCATTAATATTAACTCCCTTACCTCCTAATTTCTTTCCACATTTCACTTTCTCAATAACAAACATAACAAACTGAACAGTCCTTTACATACATAGACTGCTTCTGGCATTCCTGACCTCCCTTTAGCTTGCTTTTCTTTCATCTTCTAATATATTATGTAATCAGCCATGATGAATATCATTTATTGCCTGTCTCCCCCTATGGGAACGAAAGGTCTATGGAGGCTGAAATCCTTGTGTGTTTTGTTCACAGTGCATCCCAAAAACCTGGAAGAAGGCCTGGAACATATTAGGTGTTTAATAAATACTTATTGAATAGCGACGCCTGCGTGGCTGAGTGGGTTAAAGCCTCTGCCTTCGGCTCAGGTCATGATCCCGGGATTCTGAGATCGAGCCCCGCATCGGGCTCTGCTTAGCGGGGAGCCTGCTTCCTCCTCTCTCTCTGCCTGACTCTCTGCCTGCTTGTGATCTCTGTCTGTCAAATAGATAAATAAAAATCTTAATAGATAAATAAATGTTTACTGAATAAACGAAATCATTCACTTTATCCTTAACTCCCTCGCAGCCCCTAGCATGGAATAGCTGTTCAATAACTGTTTGTTGAATCTGATGTTTTCCTGCAGAAGCCCCTGAATATTTTCTCCAGGTTGCAAGCATTTGCCCTTCTAAGTGTTTTTCACTCATCTTCCTATGTCCCTACTTAATAGCATATAATAGGAAACAAATGTTGACAGATTTAACCAATTAACAAATAACTGAATTGACTGTACTCAATGCTTCATTGCCTGACTGCCCGTTGCCCCCAACATCATTAACACCAACAGCTCAATTCAACTAACATATCCTGAATATCTACTGTATTCTAGCTGCTGTGCTAGATACTGAGTAATGGTCACCAAGAATACTAACAAGTATTCATTGAACACTTATGTCATGCCAGATACCATGCTAAGTATTTCACATGCATGAACTGCTTTAATGTTCTTAATAACCATATGAGATAGGGAATACTGTTATGCCCATTTTACAGGCAGAAAATCTTTAAACCTCAAGAGGTAACTAGTCCAAAGTCAGGCACAGAGTTAGCCAAGACAGAAAGGAGGCAAAGTCCAGATTCTCACTCAGACAGCTTCTACCCCAGAGTTCACACTTTTAGGCCCAATCATGATCTAAAAATAAAGAATAATCAGAATAATTTATTTTCTCAAAGAAGCTGTATATATTGAGGGCAGCTGTATATATTGAGGGAAAAAAGCATCTTCAAAAGTTCTGAAACCCTCGTTTTTGGTCCCAATGCCTAGTATAAAGCATAGCACACAGTGTGTAATGAAGATTTTTTGCTAATACAAAAGAGGCAAAACAACAAGACAGAAACATTAATTCTAATCGGAGGAAACTGTGAACAACCCAGGACAACAGAAGTATTTAAACCAGACCTGAAAAAAATATATAGGATTTTAAAGAATCTAGAAGAAAGTCATTCTTTTTTATTTTTAAAGATTTTATTTATTTATTTGACAGAGAGAGAGATCACAAGTAGGCAGAGCAGCAGGCGGGGGAGGGGGGATTGGGAAGCAGGCCTCCCGCCAAGCAGGGAGCCCGATGCGGGGCCCAACCCCAGGACCCCAAAACCATGACCCGAGCCAAAGGCAGAGGCCCAACCCACTGAGCCACCCAGGTGCCCCAAGAAAGTCATTCTTAATGGAGTGTATTGTTTATCTATTGCTGCATAATAAACTACTTCAAAATTTAGATTAAAACAAAAATAGGGGCACCTGGGTGGCTCAGTAGTTAAACAGGTCATGATACCAGAGACCAAGCCCCACATCGGGCTTCCTGCTCAGCGGGAAGCCTGCTTCTCCCTCTCCTGCTCCCTTTGCTTGTGTTCCCTCTCTCGCTGTATCTCTATCAAACAAATAAATAATATCTTTTTTAAAAATTAAAAAATAAACATTTATTATCCTTATAGTTTCTCTGGGTTTGGTATTCAGTAGCAACCCTGCTAGGTGATTTCAAACTTGGGATCTCTAATGAGGTTGCCATTATCACGTTGGCTGGGGCTGCAGTATTTGAAGAACACACTGGCAAGAACATCCTCATCCAAGGTGACTCACTCACATGGCTGGGAAGTTTGGGTTGTTGGTGGAAGCCTGTCTCTCCCCACAAAGGCCTCTTCACAGGTAGTGTAAGTGTCTTCAACATGGCCACTGGCTTCACCCAGAGGGAGTGACCCAAGAGAGAAAGACAAAGAGCCAGGCAGAAGCTATCTTTTTAATGACTTAGACTCAGAAATCATATAGCATATCTTCTGCCACATTCTATTACAAGCAAGTCACTAAGTCTGACTCATGTTCAAGGAAGGGGAATTAGGCTCCACCTTTTGAAGAGATGAGTGTCAAGAGTTTGCAGACATATTTTAAAACCACCACAGAGGCAGCTCATAGGAAAGTATAGGGCAGGTTCTGGAATGACATGTTATCAAATGTCCTAGTTAATAGACTTCTATAACCTGGTGACCTCTTTTATTTTTGCGATTTTCACATGACTCCATCTATTTCTTATATTTTGATCCTTTAGTCTCTGTCATTTTGAAGAGAAAATCTTTCAACATTCTATTCAGTTAATCCATTCCTCCATTTTATTTAAAAATAGTACTGTTCTGTGTATTTAGCACTGGAAATATAAAAATAAAAAAGGCATGACCCTTCTCTTCAAGGAGTTTGTCATCCATTTGATAAGCCTATATAATAATCACATACAATATGTCAAAGGCCATAATAGAATCATATACAAAGTACACGATAATACACAGGAGATTAATTTTTCTCATGAGAAGGACCTCATTACTCTGTTAAATATTTTGGATGTTAACTTCTATGCAACAAATGTTTTTAAATAGGTGTGTGCCAAGATTCAGATCTGTACTTAAGAAAGACAATTCTGATGGCAAGAGAGGCTGGAATCGGCGGAAAACATATGAGCAATGGCATGTGAAATGGAGAGGAGGGAATATACTTGAGAGATGTTTATTAGGTAGAAATGACAAGGCCTGGTGATTAATTACTAAGGCAGAAAAGGGTTAAGAATAACTTCTAGATTTCTAGAGGGCATATGATGGTCTCATTAAGATAGGAAACACAAGAAGAGGGTCCAGGTGTTTTGTGGGAAGAAAATGTAATAAGTTCAGCTTTAAATATATTGAGTTTGCATTGCCTTTATTGTTACATCGTTGAAGAATGTGTCACATCGGTGGCAAGAAATATGCAACTCAAATTCCAAGAGAGAAGTCCTGGCTGGAAATATAAATTACGGAAATACTAGTATTCCTGTGCTAGTTAAACTCATAGTATTGGGATACCTGGGTGGCTCAGTTGGTTAAGCCGCTGCCTTCGGCTCAGGTCATGATCCCAGGGTCCTGGGATCGAGTTCTGCATCGGGCTCCTTGCTCGGCGGGGAGCCCGCTTCTCTTGCTGCTCTTGCCTGCCTCTCTGCCTGCTTGTGTGTATTCTCTCTCTCTCTCTCTCTCTCTCTCTGGCTAATAAATAAAAATCTTTTAAATTTTTTTAAAAAGCTTATTTAAATAAATAAATAAACTCATAGTATTGAAGGAGATCATCAAAAGAGCTTATAAAGTAGAAAAGAAAGCTAAGAATGCGACCTTGGGGGATATCAACACATAAAGGGTGATGAAGAAAGAGAAGGCATAAAAAACAGTGAAAAGGAGAATCCAAAAGAGGAAGACAACATTTGAGAGATTTGGGGGTCATAAAACTCACAGAAAAGATTTCAAAGAGAGAGGATCAAAAGATGTAAGAAAGAAAGAGGGAGCAGGCAGAGAGGAAGAGAGAAGGAAGGGATGGAGGAAGGGGAAATGAAGAAAGAAATGGAAAAAAAGAAAAATGCAAAGACATCAAATTAAAGGCAGACTGAAAATTACAGTTCATGTTTGTCAATTAGGAGATTATGAATCACCTAAGTGTTTTAGTAAGGTGATGTGGGATAGAATCCAGCTGCAGTACATTGAGAGTGAAAGAGAGGTAAGGGAGTGAACACAAGGGCAGACTTCATTGATCAAAAGATTGAAAGAGAAGAAAGGCAAAAAGATTCAAGGCAAAAAGATTGAGTGCTATTAGTATGAGGTGGAAAAGTGATCTATATAATTCCATCCCATTAGATTGTGTTTTCAGGATTCTGTTTTATTCTCAACCTAGTCTCAAAAAAGAATGCTCATTCTCCCTTTGGTTCTTGCAGCTATTTCTGCAAGAGCATATCATAAACAAGAAGCTGCTTTAAGGGCCAAGGAGAAGACCTAGAATAAGCACAGGATGTCAACTTCAAGATAGAACGTCAGTGGCTCAAGAGAATCTGAACTTACCAGCCTGCTCATTACATTCAATGGACCAAATCCCCTTTCAATTCTCAAAGGGATTGGCTGGTCAATAATTTATAACATTTTCAAGGTAAGAGAAGGTCAACTAATTATTAATGAAGGCAACCAAAAAAGAGGGAAGTATGTGTTTATTTGATTTATGAAAACCTTCCCTTTACTCTAGGGACAAAGCATGAGCCTATGAATATAAAAATCTTAGATTCATAATATTTTTCATCAGGGTAATATTTTCATCATTTATCAAACATACACAAGAATAATTAGAATTGAACATAAATTTCCACACTAGTAGATCAAAGGACAAAACCTGGAGGTCCAAAAGGTAAAGGAGTGCCATTGAATTACTTAAATTAGCTCTCTGGTGGGTAAATCTGGGCATTTTAGCAAACTTTCACCAATCTATTACCAGAAAGAACGCAGAAACAGAGGCAAACTCTAAAAAAACATAAGACCCAGGTAAAGAGGTCTTCCCAAGTCAATTATTTTTTTCTACCTAAGTAAAACAATACAAAAAGTATATAGGAACTATAAAAAATAGAAGGAATACTGCTCATGATCTCAGTATCCTAACATCATAATTATTGTATCTGGGTGCTTCTTTCTCGTAACAATGAAAGAACAACGGTTGATTACATTCCCTTATTTCACGAATTTTTACCAAGCATTTATCTTGTACCAAAGACTGTGTTAGGTGCTGGCAAACAAAGCAAACCTGTGCCTGGCTCCACGGACTTCATATTCTAAAGGGAAAGTAGACACTGGACAACTAAACATACTTATTTGACCGCAACTGAGACTGATGACAAGAAAAAGAAGTGTAGGATGCTGTGAAAGCACTGGTCACCAAGCAGCCCCGAGTTCTAAAATAAGTCCAAATAAAACAACTCCAAGTCCTTTTTGCGCTTGACTGCAAAGCCTGTCCCTGCAGGAGTCCTCCGGAGAAGTCCTGGGATAGGTGATTACAAGTCACAGTTGTCTCCTATCAGTCCCACTTTCCTCTCAGTCTCCTCGGGCCTCTTCAGAGCTTCTCATGGGCTCCAGCTCCCTCTGGTTGAGTGCACCATAACCATAAGATGGGTCTTTCATCCTTCAAGGCACCATTTATAATACAAGGCTAATTCTGAATGTGTTACTAATACAGCTCTATTAAAAATGAGTGGAGATTAGGAAGGAAGAATAAAATTAAAACAAGAAGTATTGGATGTCAGACATCTTTCCATCCGCTCTGTACCCACCCACATTGGCAAAGGGAATCTCCGGTCGGAACCCTCCCTTCTCGTTAGTTGTTCACCTCCTCCCATCTTCCTAGGATCTATGTTCACTCAGAACGAGGTCTTGCCTTCCATTTCCTCCCCTCTTCCCAATGTCAAGGCTCCTTTCAGAGAATCGATCAGAGATGCACTCTGATGAAGCCAAAAATGATTACATAGCCATAAAAATCTTTTAACACTCATTTTATAATCATACAGAAAAGTTTACTTTTCTTAACCTGCACTTCTTCATCACATCACTTCACATCATCTTGACTTTCCTTGCAAAATGCCACTGCTCTTTCTAACAAAATATCGGTTTTCTTCTTCAGAGTCATTCCTCAGCATAAAATGCAGAAGTGGTTTTAGTTATTTTAGTGTTGCTTAATAGCAATTTTTCTTTTGGTTACAACAATTCATCAGTGGAGAAAAATGAGCTCTTTGTACACTGGAGAGTGGTGTGATCAGGCTTGTAATGTTTAAAAGGTCACTCTGATCTGAACCTTGGGCAAAGATGTAGCCATAAAAATTTCCTCCCAAGAGTTATATTTCATTGTGGAAAAAAGTGAAAGTAATCTAAATGTCCAACAATAGAGAAATGCTTAAATAAATTATGGCAAAATCATTTGATGGAATATTATGTAGCCATTCAAAGTGCATTCATTTAGGGTTTTGGCAATAAAGGAAAATGTGCATTATAGTATTAAGTTAAAAATTCAGGATCCTGAATTTAATATAGGACTTAGTAACAAATATTCAGAATGTATGTCTCTAGGCTGTGAAAAAAAATGGAGTAGTGACTAGTATGACTAGCTCTTTCTCCTAGCCCCAAAGATCAATGACACGGGCACTAAATAAGAGAGAAGAAAGCAAACGTTCTGGGGAGCTACCTAAGTACTGTGCAAGCCCCCTTAGAGCCTGAAGGATGTAGCAATCGTAGGAAGGAAGGGGCTGGGAGCATGGAGAATCCTAGAGCAGATACTCCAGAGATGCACTCTGATGAAGCAAAAAATGATCACACAGCAAAAAAGATCTTCTAACACTCGTCTTATTACTATACAGAAGTTTACTTCCATTATTTTAAACCACCTAGTTTGTGGAACTTTATTACATTGGCCCTAGGAAACGAATACAAATATATTAAGATATTTTTCTAGTGTCTTCTCATTTGCATTCATTCCAAAGAGAAATCTGCTATCATTCTTTTTTTGTTCTCCGTATATAATGTCTTTTTTTCTCTTACTGCTTTTAAGATTTTTGTATCACTGATATTGAACTATTTGATTATGATGTTCACTGGTGTCATTTTCTCAATTTTTTGTGCTTTGAGTTTATTGGACTTTTTGGATATGAACCCCTTGTCTTAGATCAAGACAAAACTGGGTCTTGCTTTTGTGATTTGTTCGGCAAGCCAGAACCAAGGCTTAGTCTATAGAAACTTATTCCCTACTACTGAGTCAAACAAGAGCCCTCTGTGTAGTCTAATCATGAATCTTGAGGCTTTCCCAGTCTGGCTGGTTGGAATGGCAGTACCCCTGACCCTGTGTGAGCACTGGGCACTATTACCTCCAACCCTTTATATAGTTCTTTATCTGGACTCACAGTTTTCTCACAGGACATGCTTCTCAGTTTTCTGCTGAATAGTCAAGAGAGACATTCTCCAGACCTCCAGAGTTCTCTCTGTGCTCAGCTCTCTCCCCTCCGGTACTCCATCCTACAAAAATCCTAGCTACCTTGAACTCTCAATTCAGGGAATTGGTCAGACTATCTGGATTCCCTTGACACAACCTGGAAACCCTCTCACTGTAGTAAGCTCAGGAAAACATAGCCTCATCTGGTTTGTTTTCCATCTCACAATCACTGTTCTTTGCTATCTTATTGTTTGGTGTCTTGAAAACCATTGGTTCATATATTTTCTTCGTAATTTTTATTTGTTCTATGTGGAGACCATGTTCTGTCCCTGTTGACTCTACCTCGCACAAACGTGGAAGTCCCAATCTGAATCTTGAAAATCTCTGATGTCTCCATATACTATGCTCAATCTTACCTCTACTTTCTTATACACATGAAAGAGTTCTAATAACTGTTTCTTACATACTAATTCTATCATATGTGTCATTTCTGGGTTGCTTTCCTATTGACTGATATCTCTCTCCTTTATGAACAGTATTTTTCTGCTTCTTTGCATACCTGGTAATTTATTTGAATACTATACATTTTGAATTTTAACTTTTTGAGTCCTGGATATTTTTGTAATCTTATAAACATTCCCGAAATTTTCCCTTCTTTGGAAACAGTGTGATATTTTTGAGTCTTTATTTTAAGCTTTGACAAGCAAGAGCAGAGCAACTTTTAGTTGAGGGCTTATTATACGTCATTTTTGAGGCAATATCCTTCTGAGTTCTCTCCTTCCTATCCCATGAATTACGTAGTTTCCTTCCACTGGGCTGGTGGAAACACAAAAATATTCCTGGTCTAGGGGGAGCTCTAAAGATTTTTCCTTCTGGGGCACCTGGGTGGCTCAGTGGGTTAAGACTCTGCCTTCAGCTCAGGTCATGATCTCAGGGTCCTGGGATCGAGTCCTACATCGGGATAACAGGGAACCTGCTAAACAGGGAACCTGCTTCCCTCTCTCTCTGCCTGCCTCTCTGCCTACTTATGATCACTCTCTCTCTCTCTGTCAAATAAATAAATAAAATATTTTAAAAAAAAGACTCTACCTTCGGCTCAGGTCATGATCCCAGGGATTCTGGGATCGAGCCCCGCATTGGGCTCTCCGCTCAGTGGGAAGCCTGCTCCCCTCTCTTTCTCTGCCTGCCTCTCTGCCTACTTGAGATCTCTCTCTGTCAAATAAATAAATAAAATCTTTAAAAAAAATAAAAAATAAAAAAATGAAGATTGTTCCTTCTAATCTAGTCATTCTCAACCAGAGGCAATCCCATCACAGGGCACATCTAGCAATATCTATGAACAGTTTTGGTTTTCATAATTAGGGGAGGGCGCTACTGGAACCTAGTATTTAGAGACCAAGGATGTACTAAACATCCTACAATACACAGGACACACACACACACACACCCCAAATGATCTAGATTACAACTTTAAGAGTACCAATTGAGAAATCCTACTCAAATCCTTTCAGATGATTTTCCCCAATTTTGGAGACAAGAAAATCCCTAAACAAAACCAAAAGAAACAACAACAAAAAAAAACTGACAATGCAGAAAATATCTCAAAATATAATTAAGGACAAAACTATAAGTAACAATAAGAGATATTATATTCCTGTAAAGCAAAAAGTAGAGCAATAAGATTTAAAAATCATGAACCTATATGAACCTAACAGCATAAGTCTTAAATGATATAATGCAACAACTAATAGACTTATCAAAAAAATTAAGGAAATTCACAGTTGTGGTAGAAGATTTGGGAGATTTTAATATACTGCCCTCAAAAGCAGATAGATCCAAAAGCCAAAAAAAAAAAAAAATCAGGTATACAGAATATATAAATAATGTAATTTGAAAGCTATACAGAGATCTTTTCACATTGTAAAGACTATTTTCTTTTCAAGCACAAATTTAAACTTTACATAGATTAACCATGTACTGGGCTACAAAAGGTAAAAAAATTTTTAAAAAAATCAGTAATCCCTAGTAATTATTATCACATATACCAATAGCGAAAAGAAAAAAGAAATCAATAACAAAGACATAATATACAAAATTCCTTATTACCCCAATCACCACTGCCTCTACTACTTTTAGGATCCATAAAATCCATAGACTAAAGGCAGAAAGGATTCTCAAAACTTGAGGAAAAAATAATTCCTCTTTGAGGACAGTCAGGGAATTCACGCACTTACCTCTTGAGTTCCCACCACTGTTTGTTTCAGGGTCAATTGTTCATGTTCACCTATTTTCTGCCTGCATATAAGTGTTTTTTGTCCAGAGAATGTCTATCATGATTCAATATATTTCTATTGCAACCACATGCACTTCCTCCTCTGACTTCATATGCTGCATGGCAGACTCTTCCTCCAACTTCCTTTTGTAGATGCCTTCATTTAGAAGTTCACATGTTCCAATACATCTGAGCTATCCACTCTCCCACCACCTGCCGGTTTTCTTCAGTGCACCCCTGGAGCCAGTATTTGAGATCCTGGCTCAGGGACCACCTGTGGGCCTGCAGAGTGGTAACCAATGAATATTCAAACTGCCAAGGACCTGAAACCTATAGTTGTAGATATGTTGATCATATAATTTAGGAGCCAAGCCAAGACACTTCCAGATAAGAAGCCAGGATTACAGAAATCACTCAGAATGTTTCTAGGAAACTAGAAACCTTCCTCATCACTAGTTAGAAAGAAATGGTAGCTGGAAAACCTCCATAGACAGCATTTGATTGTTCCTCAAAGATTTTTCGCAAACTTGAAGGAAACAATCTGTTTGCTTTTTCTTTCATAATTTGATAATCTAAGCAAGAATGGAATAAAACTACAAATCCCCCAGCCAGACCAGATTTATTATTGAGATTCTGTCAGGAGATTTCAATTAAATAAATGGAAATGTGATCTCGCCAAATCTGATTTTCACAGCCTTTAGATATCTGCTAAAAAATAGGATGACAAGATGAGGAAATTTTAAGAATTTTTTTTTGTTTGGACAAATAACTGGTGCCAAGATGATGCAGAAGGATGACAGAAACAAAGGGCTCATCTCTTCTCCCAAAGAGGCCCTAAACCCATGATTGGAATGAACTGGTAAACTATGGGCTCAAACAGGTTTCTTTAGCTCAGAGGAAAGAAGGAAAGGACTGCTTCTTAACCAGTAAATCCAGGGATGGCAGGAATGAGACAGCTGCCTTCTAAAGCAGTTCCACAGGCTCAGGGAAGACCTCTATAATCAACTAGTTCATGTGAGACCTCAACTCTGATGGTAAAACCTAGTAGACTTCAAGACTTCTAGAAAATGCTAACGCTGTATACTAGTCCCAGCGATGCCCAACCTTTGTCTCAAGATCCAGCTGGTAATGTTACAGTCTCTGGGCCTCTCTACATTCCCACAGAATGTCAAGGTTCTCACCATGCGCTGAAGTGGGCAGCCCATATCCCATCATCAAGCATCTTTGGCCACCTCTACATGGATGCGTCAGGCTTGACGCAGGACACAGAGCTTGCTTAAGGTTTTCTCTCTCCAGAGTGCCTGGGTGGCTCAGTGGGTTGAAGCCTCTGCCTTCAGTTCAGGTCATGATCCCAGGGTCCTGGGATCGAGCCGTGCATCAGGCTCTCTGCTCAGCAGAGAGCCTGCTTCTTCCACTTTCTCTGCCTGCTTCTCTGCCTACTTGTGATCTCTGTCAAATAAATAAATAAAACCTTAAAAAAAAAAGTTTTCTCTCTCCCTACCGCCCTTCTGCCCCTCCCAACTTGCATATGTGCACATGTTCTCATTCTCTCTCTTACACACACAAATAAATAACTATTCCATATATCTGAAAACTAAACAAATGATATTTTTAAAAAAGATTTTATTTATTTATTTGACAGAGATCACAAGTAGGCAGAGCAGCAGGCAGAGAGGGGGAAGCAGGCTCCTTACTGAGCAGAGAGCCTGATGAGGGGCTCAATCCAAGGACCCTGAGATCATGACCTGAGCTGAAGGCAGAGTCTTAACCCACTGAGCCACCCAGGTGCCCCTAAACAAATGGTATTAAATAGCTCTTGACTTTAAAGGATATCAGAAATCAGGAAATACTTAGAACCTAATGGCAATGAAATATAATATACCAAAAGGTCAATATTTGTGGTGTACAACTAAAGAAGTATCTGGAAATACATAGGTTGAGATACATTTTATTAGTAAAAACAGAATGATTCAAGGGGAAAAAAGGTAAGCTTTTAACTTGAGAAGTTAAGGGGAAAAGCCACAACGGAATGTGTATTCCAAGAAACACAAATGTAGTAAATAATAAAAGAAAAGTGCATAAATCAATAAAATAGGTAAGAAATGAAAGGCGGAGGAAGAGGAGCTTAACAAAACGAAATCTGCTTCTTTGAAAAATTTTAATAAGACAGTCCTTCAGCAATACTGAGCAAGGCAAGAAGAGGAGGATAAAAATAACTAAACATAGAAGTAAAAAGAACTACAAATAAAAAAAACTTTTAAAACTGTAAAATAATATTACAAACAACTATCCATTAAGTAATTTGAAATCTAAACCCATGAATACATTCCTGCAAAAATAAAATTATAAAATGCCAAAACTGGTACAAGAAAAAAACAGAATACTTGGCCAGACTAATAAGCATAAAGAAGTTAAAATAACAGTTAAACAGACCTCTCCATTGAAAAACACTCTGGTCTCACAAAGCTTTATTGGTGATCCTACCAAATTTTCAAGGAACAGGTAATTCTAGTCTTAAACAAATAGTTCCAGTGATTTTAAAAAAAGTCTAAATTATTTTCATAAGACTAGCATCATATTGATTCCCAAACAAAATAAATTTGGTGCCATAAGCATACTTAGCATTTAGATAGCACTTAACTATGTACTAGGCATTCTTCAAAGTGTTTCCCATATTTATCTCATTTATTCCTAAATTCCAGTTCTAACTTAGGTATCATAAACATTAACCCCACTTTACATATGGAAAAAAATAATGCCAGAAGGTTTACTGCTTCCTCAGATCACTCAGCCAGTAAGTGGGTGGCCAAACTGGAATTGAAACCCAGGTAGTTTGGTTCCAGAGCACTCTTCAGCACTAAGTCAATCTTCTCCTAAACCAAGAAATTAGTGGCCAAATTAATTTCACAGAAACAAAAGTATTAGCTAGCAATATCTAATAGTGTATATAAAACAAAATACACCAGGGTCAGGTAAGGTTTA
>PISX010013592.1:0-24141 GCA_004024625.1 Mellivora capensis | reverse complement strand
AGAAAACTCGGGATCTTGGATAGTAATACTCTGTATCATTAAAATATCATTTTCTTCCAAAATAACCTAAAATTAAACCCCAAACTATATTTCTATTAGGTCCACAAGGAAATCAATTTACTTATTTCTTCTAAAATTTATATTAAAGAAAATATGCCAATAATTAAGTTTGAAGAAGTTGAATTAACAATGGAGATTTAACTTTCAGATACTAAAATCTATACAAAGGCACTGTAATAAAAATTAATACATAACAAGAACAAATAAACCATCACAATATAGTAGTTCAATAACAGATCTATGAATTTATGGCAACCTGATATATAATAAAGGTAGTACTACAAGCAGTGATTAAAGCCTAACTATAGATAGTATTAGAACTAGCCTAATATATAAAAAAAAAAAAACACTAGAAACTAGACCCCTAACTTTACACCATATACAACACTGACTGCAGATGGATTAAAGATGTAGATGAAAGGATATAACAATGAGATTGATACAACTAATGTAGGAGAACAGTTGTATACCCAAGATGGGAAAGAATATCTAAAACGGAACTCCATAAGGCAGGAAAAAATGACAGATTTCATTACATAAAAATTATGGACACCCATTTAATGAAGAAGACACTTAACAATGTTAACATACATATGACTGATGGAAAAAAATACTTTTATTGGCTAAAAACAGGATGCTAGTATCTAGAAGTCATAGGATATACAAGGAATTTCTAAAATCAATAATGAAAGAATAGGAAATCTAGCCAGAAAATTGGACAAAGATATTAACTGGCAATATGCAGAAAAGGAATTCCAACAGGCTAGCAAGCATAGGAAAATATACTCAAATTCATTTGTATTTATGGAAATGCATATTAAAAGAATGAGGGACAGGAGAGAGGAGACATCACTATGGATCACATGGGCATTAAAAGGATAACAAAGAAATACTATAAACATCTCTAGACCCACAAATTTGATAAGCTAGATGAAACGGACCAATTTCTTGAAAGATACAATTTGCCAAACTCACACAAGAAGATCAAAGCATTATACATTTGTCCAAACCCATAAGAATATACAGCACCAAATAGTTGACCTTAAGGTAAACTATAACATTTGGGTGATTAAAGCAATGGGGGATATTGTTATTGGGGAGGCCATGCATGTGAGGGGGGCAGGGAAAATATGGAAACTCTCTGTACCTTCACTTCATTTTTGCTGTGAAGCTTAAACTATTCTAAAACAGAGTCTAAATTGTTTTTTAAGTTAATCAATAAAATGGCCCAAAAAATAAAAAAATTAGAAAGCTTGTTAGTATTAGAACAGATAGAACAATACAGGACATCTCCTACAATAGTGTAAGGAATGTTGCGAAGTTCAACCATCCTTATGTGCAATCTAACAGTCCTTCATAAATTGCACATACATCCTTTGGCCCAGCAATCTCACCCCTGAGTTTTTATTTTTATTTTTTTATTAACATATAATGTTATTTGCTTCAGGGGTACAGGTCTGTGAATCATCAGGCTTACACACTTCACAGCACTCACCATAGCACATACCCTCCCCAATGTCCATAACCCAACCACCCTCTCCATACCCCACCCCAAAAGAATCACACAGATTGATAAGAGAACATGTTCAAGTTATTTCATTGAGTTTTTCTTTTTTCTTTTTTAAATTTTATTTAAATTCAAGTTGGTTAACATATAGTCTGTTAGTTTCAGAGGTAGAATTTAGTGGTTCACCAGTTGCATATAACACCCAGTGCTCATTACATCAAGTGCCCTCCTTAATGACCATCACCCAGTTACCGCATCCCCTATCCACCTCCCCTCCAGCAACCCTCAGTCTGTTCCCTATAGTTTAGTCTCCTATGGTTTGCCTCCCTCTATGTTTTCCTCTTATTTTTCCTTCCCTTCCCCTATGTTCATCTGTTTTGTTTCTTAAATTCCACATATGAGGGACGCCTGGATGGCTCAGTTGGTTGGACGACTGCCTTCGGCTCAGGTCATGATCCCGGAGACCCGGGATCGAGTCCCGCATCAGGCTCCCAGCTCCATGGGGAGTCTGCTTCTCCCTCTGACCTTCTCCTCGCTCATGCTCTCTCACTGCCTCTCTCTCAAATAAATAAATAAAATCTTTAAAAATAAATAAATAAATAAATAAATAATTCCACATATGAGTGAAATCATATGGTACTTATCTTTCTGACTGACTTATTTTGCTTAGTATAGTACACTCTAGTGCCATCCACATTGTGGCAAATGGCAGAATTTCATTCTTTTTGATGGCTGAGTAATAGTCACATATATATATTTGTATGTATACACACACACACATACACACACAAACATATGCCACCTCTTCTTTATCCACTCATCTGTCAGTGGACATCTGGTCTCTTTCCATAGTTTGGCTATTATGAACATCGTTACTATAAACACTGGGGTGCATGTGCCCCTTCGAATCACTATTTTTGTATCCTTTGGAAAAATACCTAGCAGGGCAATTGCTGAGTTGTAGAGTAGTTCTATTTTTAACTTTTTGAGGAAATTCCATATTGTTTTCCAGAGTGGCTGCACCAGTGTGCATTCCCACCAACAGCATAAGAACCATTCTTAATAGTGGTGAGTTGGAAGCAATCTAGCTAGCTGTCACTCACCTCAAGAAGAAATAAAATGTATTGGTCGCATATTATGGAATACTAGGCCTCATTTAGAAGCTACAAACTGTTTAGACACAAAACAACATTGATAGATCTAAAAACACAGTACTGAGTGAAAAATTAGAGAAAACCTTGCAAGGACCATTGTTGATGATGTTCCATGAGTTTAGGAATACAATTAATTCAACACTTTGTCAACAGAGAGCCTAAATAGTCAAGTATAGATTTATAAACATATATGTTTTTGATATTTATATATTATTGACATGTATATATATGAAACATTTATATTTTTATATGTATTTTAATATATATAATTGAATATTACACAGCCAATTTAAAAAGCTTTTCTTTATGTGTTGACGAATGACCTCCAAAATACACTAAGTGGAATATGTAAGATATAAAATTAGGTATAGGGCATGCTACTTATATGTTATACATACACATATGCTTATGTATATATGTGGACATACATACATATGTATAGTCTTACAAATATATACACTTATACACATATAAGTATTCTTTTATATACTTACAGAAGAAAAGAAAAAAACTAGTACCTGTGTTTGCCTCTGGGATGAGAAAAGGGGGGGGTGCTAAAGGGCAGGGATAGAAGACAGACTTTACTTTTACTCTATGCCCTTCTGTAACTTTTAAATTTTATTTAAACTGTTTGCATCTATTTCTTAAAATGAATAATCAAAATAATTACAAAAACGAATCTAAAATATGTGCATATGTGGAGATGAAATACCACAATCATTTGTCTACACAGCTTTCCTTCCAGGCTGAGACAAGGAGTCAGTTATAGTCATCTTTACGTCTCCTAAACAGTTCCTGCCACATAACAGGCACTCAATAAATGTTGAAAGAACAAGGGATAGACAAAAGGAAGGAAGGAAATAAGAATGTGATGGAAGAGATATATGTTGTTATTAGTTCCTTCTTGACACTTTTCTGTAATTTTCACACTTTCAAAATTAGTATTATAGTTTTTAATTAAAAAACAAGACTGATGGGCACCTGGATGGCTCAGTGGGTTAAGCCTCTGCCTTCAGCTCAGGTCATGATCTCAGGGTCCTGGGATCGAGCCCCACATCGGGCTCTCTGCTCAGCAGGGAGCCTGCTTCCCCCTCTCTCTCTGCCTGCCTCTCTGCCTACTTGTGATCTCTCTCTCTCTCTAATAAATTAAAAAAAAAAAAGATTGATGACAGTGTGGAACACAGACCTGAATATGGACATGAGCTAATAGTGAAGAGGATATTTTAAGAGTTCAAATAGGAGATTCTGAGTGGCCTCACGTAGGCACTGCCAAGCAGTCAAAGCCTCTTGCCAGGCTCTTTTCTCAGATACTTTCTTGATTCTGTCTCCACCACCACTATGAATTAGGTACCCCAAGGCAGAATGGCTAGAGAGAGCTTACCAGATGCCATCAGAATTAACAGTACACTAAATGTATGCAAAACAGTACTGAACCTACCATAGCTGTTTCTTGTTCTTTTTCAGCCAAAGATTGAGCTGTTGCTGATTACCTTCCAGCATGGAAGGAAAGGTAAATTAAATACAGCTCGGGATCACCAGGTGCCCAACATTCATGTACCCTTAACACTGGGTTCTCCCATCTGGCCCTCTGGTTGTCCCGGGTCTGTTATTCATGGATCCCAGCCTTTAAACATTCATTTGACCTCTCTCTCTTCTCCAAGTCTTTTTCTTTCCATTCCTTAACCCTCAGTTCCATCTTCACTTTCTAGCTGCTCTCCAAGGCTTCACCTTTTTGAGTACCTTTTATGTGTTAAATATTGGACTCTGTTGCTGGGCTCCAGTGAATGTTGCTTAAAACACAAAAGGTTAAGCAGAGAGCAACTGTATTGATTAAACATCCATTTTCTTTCCTTTTGTTTTTGTAAGAGCCCTTGATGTTGTCGCTGATTGACAGCCCCACCTGCACACCTCTGGCCCCAGATTCCCCTTGGTAATGTCACTGAGAGCTACAGAGCACCTCACCCACTCTACACAAGCCACAGATCCTTCATGTACAGTTTTCAAAGGAAAAAAAAAAAAGAAATGTAGCTTTTCTCTTTTTTCCATTCTTTCTCCATTCCTTAGACATATTTTATTTCCAGAAGGCCCTGTTGAATGAAGAAAAGTAAAATGGGGAGAAGAGAAAGCTTTCAGCACCGATCCCTCCTTTTTACTCGAATTTCTTCAGCCAGCAAGCCTTTGAATATGCTTTCAAGAAGGTGACAACCTTGTTAAATTAGCTTTTCCCTCTTGCCTCTCACAGTGTGAATGACCTAAAGAATCCTTCCTGCAAGACTAACAAAATTACACCCATTAGCGAGCTCGGCATGAGAGGCATGGTATGATGGTGGCTTTGCCCTGTTGTCGGTTCATGATAATGACTACATCAGCTGGCTTTGACTCTTCTCTGCTCTTCCCTAAAAGTGTAATATTGCAAATAATAGGGCATCACATTGCCATTAGAGAAGAGGATAAGCCTCCCAAGTATAGAAGCCAAATGTCCAGTTACTAATATGTACCCAACAATAAATGAGGTCAAATAACTACAAAAATTAATCTCCTTCTCCAAAAAGCTCTATTTATACAATCAAGTGGAGCCTATTCATAAGAACAGAGTCATAGGATGATCACTAGAGTTGGCCGGACTGACCCAAGTGACAAATGGTATAGGGCACTCTTTTAGTAACTTCATCCCCTATGTGGCTCCTTCACCATCTTTCACTCTCTTCAATCAGTTTAAACTTTTGCAGAGAGAAAGTCTAACTTGGATCAGATTCTGAATTACTGTCACCATGATTTAATTAGATGGGAGCTGTGGAACAAAGAAATGAGGTGCAAAGCTGGATGCCTGCCTTTCTCCTCCTACAATTATCAAGACCCAATCTTCTGACAGGAACTAACCCAAAGGCCCAGGAATGTGATGGAGCCAATTTCATCAGTTTGCAAAAGCTGACCATTTAATTTTCAGGAAATCTGCAAGCCAGTTGTTAGTCACAGCTATTATTAAAAATTAAATTACATAAAATTATCATTAAAAGTAAGTTGTATTAGAAACAAGGGTAATAAATAATTACTTTCTAATTGTTTTACTATTTTTTACTATGTTTTGCTATTTTTGTTGTCGCTGTTTCTCAATTGTGCTGATAATTTTATTATTATATTACTATTGAATTGATTCTGTATGGTTGAAATACTAGTATCCATCTAATCCATGTTCAGCTTCAAATCAGCCATGATGAAGGGAGCATTTACACCACAGAAATGGGCTATTTTACAAATCAGAGATTTATTGCTCTGATTGTCTAGACCAGGGTTCAGTGTTCCATGGCTCAACAGACAAATCTAAGTCCTTAACTTATTTTTGTATGGTCCACAAGCTAAAAGTGTTTTTTACATTTTTAAAGGTTATAAAGTTCTTGTTTTAAAAGAACAAGAAGGAAGAGGAGAAGGAAGAGGAAAAAAAAAAAGAAGTGGAGGAAGAAGAAAGGGGAATATGATAAGGAGACTCCCTTTCCTCAAAAGGGCCAGAGAGCAAATATATTAGGGTCTGTGACCTATACAGTCTGTTATAACTACTCAATTCTGTCAGTAAGCACAATGATAGTCACTGGGTATGGCTATACCTCAGCAAATGTTGTTCACAAAAGTAGGGGGTGGATCAGATTTGAGTCACAGGCCAGCTCCTGGATCCCCACTTAGGAAAGCATTCTTAAAGAACCAATTGGCTATATAAATTGACAACAAAGGGAATTGTGTATTTTATGATTTGTAAGTTTGTGCCATACATCCCTTAAGTCAGTACAATTTATGATAAAAATCAGACACATATTTGTATTGGTAAGCTGGTTGTTAAACATTGTACTATTGCTCACAGCCTACTTCCTTCACAACGTCTGTAATCTGTGGTGCTCTCTTCCTTCTCTATAAACCTTTGCTAAGTTATTACCACATGCCAGACACAAGGGAATTAGAAAGATGAAGTCCATGTTCTTCAAGAGCTCATAATCCAGTATGAAAGGCCAAAAAACAACAGATAAATGTCATAGGACAAAGAAACAAGTGCACAAAACACAAAGGATCCAAGGGTTCTAGGGCAAAGAGAATAAAGAAACCATGTTCACTAGTCCAGGTGATTCCCTAGAGAGAAGCTGACTTAATCCACATAGCAACCCTATGAAGTATGGGCTAATTGTCTCCATATTATATATGGGCAACTGAGATTCAGAAATTTAGGTAATACGTCCAGGTCATAAAGCTGATAAGAGCAGAACTAAAATTCCAAGTCAGGACTGGTTTGACACTTGTTCTTTGTTCTTTCACTGCACTCCCAACTAATCCCTTGTTTATAAAAATGGTATAATCCTATTCATACCTTAATTCACTGCAAAATATATTTCCCATATTCTTTAGCAGGTTCTCTCTCTCTCTCTAGTATCTCTGCCTCATGAATTTCTTATTGCCCCAAAAGTAAAAAATTAAATGTTAATTAAGTTTTAAAAGAATATGTGTCAATGCAGCTCTGAAGTGGTAACAGTGGTGAGTTGAACTGTGACCAAATGAAAAGCACTGACATTAATTAACAAGTGCAGGTGTTTTTTGTTTTTGTTTTTTTTCTTTATGGCAACAGCAAGCTCCTTGAGAACAGGAATCTAGCATTCTTTCCACAGTGTCTAACAGAGGCTTGTCATATAGGAGAATCTGTATCACAGCCCTGGTATGACTAGGGAGCCTGAGGTTGGAAATGCAAAGTCATAATCTAAGCACACTCAACGTGTGTTACCCGCTGGTCTTCTGGAGGGACAGTCTTTATCTCTGGAGGGACGAGGAAATTCAAAAATCTAAACTACCTGAATCCCCATCCTAGCTCTAGCAGGAGCCTGTTTGATGCAAAGTCAATACATTTATCAGTTCACAGAGATCTAAAGAAAATCAACACTTTCTTAAATGCATAGGGGAGAAGATTTTTACAATCTCCCTTGGAAATTTCTTCTAGAGCAGAGATTCTTAAACTTTTATGTGAATCAGAGCAACCTGGGAGCTTGTTAAAAGTATCTTTTCCTGGTCCACTCCCACATGGTCTGATTTAGTAGTTCTCCAACCAGAATTGGACACTCCTGGTTAAGAATCTTCTAGAGTTTCCCAATTCCTCTAGTAAATAAATTTTTCCATCACGCCTAATAGATTAATATGCTACAGATCCACGCACTTTAATCTATAATTCTGAAATCCAAAAACTCTGAAATCCAAACCTCTCCACATAATTCATCTAGCATCACAACCTGTTGTGAACTTAACTCATTTGGGGAATAACCTGACCTGAACTCACTAGAAACTTTTTAAAATCTTAGTTTCTCTAGCTTTGTGTAGATGTGCATATATTTTGCTGCAGAAACATTAATGTGATGATTACAAGGTGTCACCCTAGAACCCCGGGAGAGGCATCACAAAATATAAAATGCATGTTCCACTTTACCTTCCCCAAATCATAAACATTTGACCTATGAAATATATTTGGTTCCAAGCATTTCAGATAGAAGGCTACAGACCAAAATGAAATCCCTTGTAATTTTGGTTACTCTTGAAAGACGGGGGATTTAGGAAGATTATGGAAGAAAATTTACCAATAATTATCTTTGGGCTGCCTCAGTTTTCCCCAGGTGCTTGATCTTCAGAAATCAAAAGGCTAAAATATAACAAACTGCAGTGAATACAAGCTTGTTGGCCACCTGCCTTTGGAAGTCCAATCATCTCCAGGACTATACTCCAATACCTTATTACTCTAGTTCAGATAAGACCAACTCTTCATCCTTTCTGATGTTCAGTACATTTATCTCATGAAAACATTCAAGACCACATTATAAGTCCATGGGTATTTTAAAAGTTCCCATTTGTCTAAACCCCTATTATCCAATCCCTTTTTCCAGGGCAGACAGACTCAAGAATACCAGGAAAGCAGACAGACAATAAAGTTGGATTCCAGAGACTGAGGTATCCTCAAGCCAGCAGTATTCTCAGAAAAAAAGAAAAATAAATCAAGAAGGGCGTGAGGGTCAAACCAAGAGAAGATGTCTAGATATGAGATGCTGAGTAAATGCAAACTAATGAACGTGACCTTCAAAGTCTCATATTACTCTGTCGGTGCCACCCTCTCCAATGTTATGTCTCTTCACATCTTCACTCCATCGCTCTTAACTTGATTCAGTTCACTGGAAAATCAGCCCTCCAGACCACCCCCACTAAAAAGAAATCAATTTGTACATGTTTATGGTTGATGTAAACTGAAGATTAATCTGGACAAAAGGAGCCATCCCAACAGGAGGAAATTTAGAGGCTGATTAATCAAGAACTTATTACCTGGAGAGGTTTCCAATGCCCAGACAGTAACCATCTTAAAGAAGTAAAAAACTCAAAGGAAGAGAAAGATGCAGAAAGAATTAGGTACAGAGGAAAAGGGAAAGGTAAGCAAAGCGAAATCTAGAAATATCTCATGACTGCCCATTTTTTTGTGAGCACACAGAAAGGAAGAGCTGGACCTTTGAAAGACTTAGACTTAGTAACAATCCCATATTTTTTTTCTATAGTAGATTCTTCAGGGACTAGAGAGACAGAATTTGACACAAATGATAATGCCAATTATTCAGTGATAAATTTTATAGATATATATGCATGTTTATTAATAAATATCACATGGCCAAATAACATGCTGGGGAAAATTATAAACAATGATCTATTTTAAATACTTAAGATATTCTACATATATGAGCATACTTAATTCCAATTGAGTACCCCAGCATCTTCAGCTGCTTAGTCACCCAAGCAAAGAAACATTAGGCAGCAGAGGACCTGTATTTAAGTCCTAGCTACTCTCCTTATTATTTCTGTGACTTTTGGCTTGATGCCCAACTTCTCTAGTCCTGAATTTCTATAGTTGTAAAATGGGAACGATAATAACACTTACCTCACAGTGTTGTTGTGTATAGCAAATGAAGCAACATAATAGTTTCAAGATGCCAGAGTGTGAAAAATATTTCAGTCTGAAGCAAAGTGGAAGAAAAAGGTATGGATTTTTTTTGATAAAGCTATTTATTCAATAGCATGTCTTTTATTTGGATATTATATTTTTCCTACTTTTCTGGTGTTTAAGTCATCTTTGTGTTATTAAACTGAATTAAAGAGCTGTCAAAGATCTGGCTCTTTCTCTCTGTATGGTTTTAGTAAATGGTTATTGGTTTTGGTTTTATTGTTTGGTTATTTTCCTCAGTTGGCAAAATAAAGAGTAGGCAATTCAATGTTATTTCTGCAAATGGTTGCTGAACTGTTGATCTTTGAAACCCAGAAGTCAGAGTACCACTAATATAATACAGGGATGACAGAGGTCCCTGCATTGATGTAAGCTATGGTCACAGAAAGAATCAACTGTGTTTGAAGACAATAGGGACCACCAGAAGGTATCTTATTTGCTTGAAAAACTAGGCAATTCAAAGGAAAAGATTTATTGAGATATAAGAAATGGGCCCTCAGGCACATCAGCTAGTGATTTAGTGACTGGAGTCAGTGAGGGGTTCCAAGGTCAGCATGTTCTCTCTCCTTTGAATTTACCTTTTCCTGAATAATGCCTGTGATGGTTAGTTGTATTTGTCATTTCACTGGGCTAAGAGATCACCAGATAGCTGGTAAAACATTATTTCTAGATGTATCTGTGAGGGTACCTCCAGAAGACATTTGAATCTATAGACTGAGTAAAGAAGATCACCCTCACCGATGAAGGTACGCAGCATTCTACATGTTGAGAGCCCAAATAGAAGAAAAAGATGGAGGAAGGGAAATTGACTCTCTTTGCTAGAGCTGGGACATTTATCTTCTCCTGCCCTCAGGCATCAGAGCTCCTGGCTTGGGCATTTTGACTCAGGCTAGGACTTATACCATTGGATCCCCTGGTTCTCAGTCCTTTGGGCGTGGACTGGAATTAGACCACCCATTTTTCTTGGGGCTCCAGCTTGCAAATGGCACAGGGTGGGATTTCTCAGCATCCCTAATCACATGAGCCAATCCCTTATAAGTTAGCAGTCAGTCAGTCAGTCAGTCTATCTATTTATTAGTTCTGTTTCTCTGGAGGATCCCAACCAATATTAAGAGCTCACTGGGACTTTCAAGAGGGTTTATAATAAAACTAAAAACAGTTTTCACTAAATTTTATAAGCCACTGGGGTAGGGGCAAAGTAGGACTGCTTTAGGGCTAGATGAACAGAGTTTGACACAAAATAGGGAGTTTATCCCTACTTGGGTGACCTTACTAAAGAGTACCAGACAGCAAGGTTACTATACTCAGGAAGTGTAATGAGCAGAAACACTGGTGACTCTGGGAGCACAATGAGACTGGGCCCTCAACAGAAGCTCCTTTGGTGGCAGGCACCAGTAGCCATGGCAACAAAGAGGCACCTTCACAATGCTTCTCTTCAGGTGGCAAACCACACACCTCACCAAAATAAACCAAACCCGGAAAGGAAGAAAATGGCCAACACCAAACAATAGCTAAAAGGATATGTTTGCAAGGACCTGTGAAGGAGCCCCCAAAGGATCCCAGGAAAACAAAGGGACCAGGAGACAGCGGCAGCAAGCAGGTAGGAGGATACAGAAAAGAGAGGTAGAGTCAGTACCTGCAAAGTACTATTTGTTACTGTTAGAGGCACTGGGGGATACCATGCTTACTCCCATGTCTCCAGCCGTGTGACCATGGCTGAATCCCCAAACATTTCAGAGCCCCAATTTCCTTACCCGGAAAATGGAGTGACAGCAGGTACTAACAACTAGCTCACAAAATAATTTTATGAATTAAACAGGACAACATATTTGCAAGCATTTCTTAAATGCTAAAGTGCTAAGTACATATATTAGTTTTAATATGTAACAGCAGACTACTATGGAACATTCAGTGCTGGGATCCCCTTGGGATTTAACCTGTAGTGTAGCCACGCCAGAAATCACTGTCAGTGTTTTCAAGGAGAAAGAATGAGGAGGGAATGATGTAACTTAATTATAAAATGGAATGGAGGGGAAAACCCACCCAGTTATACTCAGAGGACTAATAAGCCACCAATGTAGGGCAGAATTGTACAGGAAGGGAAGAAAGATATCATGTTTATCATGGTTATACAGATGCCATTTATTCCCTATAAAATTCTGTAAGGAAGAGATTGTCATTCCTATTTTATAGATAAGGCTAACAAGATTCAAAGAAGTTAAATAGCATACCAAAGACCATATAGCAAATAGAAAATGAGGCATGACATTTTAACCCAGACATTTCTGGATCTAAATCTGATAGCATTTTCTTCTTTTGCTTTTACTTTTCTTTTTTCCTGTTTGACTAAACAGAAAATCCACGATCATAGCAATCGTGACCAAAATGAGATGACAAGTCACTAAATATGTCACATGAAGTCCCATGCCTTCTACATTTTGCAAGACCAATTCAAATATGTTTCCATATCCAGTAGACAGCTTTGGCTCCCCATAAAAGTTTCCTCCAGATACGCTTGTACTTGTACACTTTCTAAAAATGTTATTTGCAGCAGTAAATAATTTTGTTTTGCAATATCCTGAAAGCACTAAAGCAAAATTACTTAGATTAAAAAAATATATATCCCTTCATTATGTGTAAATGCACCACATGTAGCCTACATGGAAAAAAAAAAAAACACCCAAAACTTAAATTCAAAATTCATGAGCTGCAAATAAAGCAGGAAGTGCAGATGAGAACCCAGTGCAAGGAAACCCACAAGCTTGTGGCTTTCTGCTCTAGAACACCATCATGCCAATGGGATGATGTGGGACTGTCTGTGTTCCCGCTAGGAACACAGTATACCATTATTCAGCTCTTGTGAAATGGGGTATGCAGGGGAGCACATGTGGTAGTAATAGAAAAGATACAATTCTCTTTGGCTGCTTTTCAAGCTTCACTATTCAGATAATTTGTGGACTTTTTTTTTTCTTTGAGAAATTCTCCCAGGACTGAACTGATGATAAGATGAGGATATGTCTTGAATTCTGCCAACAGAGAAAACTTGGCTGAACTAGATGTTTTATTTTTCAAGTTGTGTGCACTTTTGCTAGGGATAGATCTGCTTCCTCTCAATGAACCTTCACTTTTCAGAAAACAAACTCAGGTGCTGCCTTCAAAGAGTTTAAACCTTCCCTTCACAGGATGAAGGACCTTCAGTGTTCTTCCCAAATAAAACCCCCAGTGCTCATTGTTAGGATATCAAGCCCAATGTTGAACACAATCTCATTTCTGTAGCCTATAGGGCCCTGAATTAATGGGATGACTTTCTTCCAATGAGTTAAAACCTTAAGCAGTTTATTTATTGTTTGCAGCTCATTAAATTGTGTCTGTCTGCTGTGGTCCCTGGGTTCATGTTCCAGGATAAATAGTGACCCAAATGAAGAACCTACACCAAAAAGACTTTACAGAAGAAGCAAACCTATGACATGACTTACATGAAACCAAGCCCACCCAAAAGAGACTTTGGGAGCATGGAAGGTGAGCAAAACCCTAAGGTATGAGAAAAGCAAGTTACCACATCTCTGATCCACATCTATAAAATAGAGAAAAAGGTATCTCCATCCTAAGATTAATGCATAAATTAAATGACTATTGTGAAAGTTCCTGGCTCTATTCCAGGCACAAAGTGATGCTCAATTATTGCTGGTT
Organism: Mellivora capensis; assembly: GCA_004024625.1. Lineage (NCBI taxonomy): Eukaryota > Metazoa > Chordata > Mammalia > Carnivora > Mustelidae > Mellivora > Mellivora capensis. The sequence continues at coordinate 10,730 of PISX010013592.1, read as the reverse complement.
CCATTCTTTTCTTTTTTTTAAATCTGTCTCACAGGGTTAATGTGAAGATTGAATGAGATCATTGGGTTGGAGTTTTATTTACATGTGAGATATAAGAAAAAAGGAATTTAAAGAACAAGAGCACACCCCCAGAGAACCCTCTAGGGTCCAGATCTGAGCATTTCCCAGATCTCTGTGACAGACTCAAATTGTTGGCAATCTCCTCTAGGAGAAAAAGAAGCCAGACCTATGCCCTTATATACAGCCTTATCAGAGAACTCTAGGGAAATCGATGGAAAGAATCCCAAAATCATAAGCTTTGCCATGCACTCATTTAACAAATATTTACTGAATACCTACCACATGTCAGACTCTGTTCTAGAAGTTGTGAATAAAGCATAGAACAAATGATATGGTTTCTGTTCAAGCTTATTTTTCAATGAACAAAGGCAAAATATTTAAATGAGCACAAAAAAATACTATGATGGAGAAAAAGTAGAAAAGGATTGGAAAAGTTGGGTTTTACAACGGTAAATAGGGTTCAATAGGGTTGTCAGGGAAGCTCTCACAGAAGATGTGAAGATCTGAAAGTGATTGAGCCAGAAGAATATTGAAGAGAGATCCAGGAGGAGCCTGCAAAGTCCCTAAGGGCAAGAGACTTCCTGTTAAGTCCAAGGAATAGTAAGGCACCAAGTGTGGCTGGAGTAGAGGGATCAAAGAAAAGAGTAAGAGGAAGTAAGGTCAGATATGGGGCCAGATCATGGATGATCTTGGGGACGGCGTAAGGAGTTTGGCTTTCACTTGATAAGGATTGGGAAGTCACTGGAGGGTTCTGAGCAAAGGAGTGAGATTTTCTGACCTCCACTTGAGCAGAATAACTCTGATTGTTGTTTTTAAGAGGAAGATAAGGGTGAAAGCAAGAAGATAAATTGGGGAAACTCCATACTGTTTTCCATAGTGGCTGCACCAGTTTGCATTCCTACACACAGTGCATGAGGGTTTGTTATTCTCCATATCCTCAACAATACTTGTTATTTCTTGTGTTTCTTATTTTAACTATGCTGACAGGTGTAAAATGATACCTCATTATGGTTTTGATTTGCATTTCCCTGATGATTAGTGATGTTGAGCACCTTTTCATGTGTCTGTTGGCCATTTCTATCTCTTCTTTAGAAAAAAGTTTATTCAGGTCCTTGGCCCATTTTTTAATTGAATTACTTCAGTTTTTTTGTGTTGAGTTTTATTTTTTGTAATATATTTTGGATATTAACCCTTTGCTGGATATGTCATTTGCAAATATATTCTCCCATTCAATAGGTTTTGCTTGGTTTTTGCACAGTGAAGGAAACCATCAACAAAAGTGTCCATCAACAGATGAGTGGATAAAGAAGATATGGAATATATATAAGCAATGGAATACTACTCATACATCAAAAAGAATGAAATCTTGCCATTTGCAACAACATGGACAGACCTACAGGGTATAATGCCAAGCGACGTAAGTCAAGAAAAGACAAATACTGTATGATTTCATATAGAATTTAAGAAACAAAGCAAATGAACAAACGAGGATCAAGGGTACACTTATTATCGTGGTGAGTACTGAGAAATGTATAGCATTGTTGAATCATTATGTTATACTCATGAAACTAACATAACACTGTTAATTATACTTGAATAAAGAAGGAATTTTCATTTTCTTTTTAAAATAATTTTAAGTATTTTTATTTTTATATTAATATTTAATTAATTTTTAAAAGAAGATGAATTGGGAGTCCATTACCATTTGCCACTGGTAGAAAATCTGGAGCATAAAGGAGTACTTTAGTCACCTAATATTAAAACAGAATACGTGGAGGAATTAGTGAAAAAGAACATGCCTTTAGTAGAATTCCCTAAATTGAATTCATCACCTAAAAATCCACCATCATTTAAAAAACGGTGGGGAGAGGGAGGGAACTCTGCACAAAAGTCCATCATTTAATTACTAGGTTACTGCTTGGTCCTGAGATAGCATATTTTTCTATTCTATGTGTAGGTAAGCTATTTAACCTACCAGATCTTTTGAAATTTACCCTCAAGTTTTTGCTATTAAGCACTGTATAATGTTTTCAACACATCAAAGTAGTAATATATAAAATTTATTTTATATAATATATAAAAAGAGAAATATATAAAAAGAGAACAAAAAACAAATCCCCTCCAATGGTGGGGCAATTTGATCTATTTCTAATTGACTAAGTTCTAAAATGTAAAACCAGAGAATAGAGGAACCAAATTCATCACTGGTAGAAACCAAGCTTGGGCAGCCTTAATAACTGAATTATTCTGCAGGGCAGGAGGAATACAGAGTGCACAGAATCTAAGTCTCAGAGACGGAATGACTTTTTCCAATTTGAAAGACCTCAGGAATAATAAAAATACAGACGTATTAAGTAACTCACTTAAGAGTCAGAAAGAACCTGGGAGCACAAGAGAGTCACTGTTGGGAAACTGTTCAGGCAAAAAAGTGTCTAGGAAAGAGAAAGGTTCAATAATGAATATTTCTCTATATGGAACACCCAGAGAGTTTCACCACACAGGAGGATGGGGGCTGCTTGGAGCAGAGACCAATCCAAATCTGATGGAAGAGCTGGAAAAACTAGAAGGAAAATGCCTCTTGTTCCTTCCTAATTAGGAATGTCTTCAGGGAGAGCTCTCTTTTGTGGCTGAGATTATACCATGCCAGTGGAGGACTGTAAAGCTAAATAGAGTTGACAGTTGAAGTCTGATATTTTTATCAACCTGAACGGGATACCTCAACTCCTGGCCATACCCAGAATTCCTTTATCTGGTCACAAAACTATTTTTAGACCACCAAGGACTGACAAAACAGGTACCATCGTTTTGGTCTTCTGTGGATGAAAGATAACAGTAACAAGTAATGCATAAGCCTCAATGAACTGAGGGCACTGACGGCTAAATTATAAAATCTTAGATGGGGTTGGAAGTAGAGGTGATGGTGGGAGTTACCAACAATGGAAAGGGGCAAGCACAATATAGAAAAATAAAGAGTGGATGCAGTTGGCCCTTGAACCCTTGAACAACATGTGTTTGAAATGCACAGGTCCACTTACACACCAATTTTTTCCAATAAATACAGTATTTTCAATATTTATTTTCAATAAATACAGTATAAATATGTTTAAAGTATGGTACTAAAATGTATTTTCTCTTCCTTATGGTTTTCTTTTTTTTTTTCTTATGGTTTTCTTAATAGCATTTCTTTTTCTGCAGCTTTATTGTAAGAATACAGTATATGATATATATAACACAAAAAATATGTTTTAATCTACTATTCATGTTATTGATAAGGCTTCCAGTCAACAGTAGGCTATTAGTAGTTAAGTTTTAGGGGAGTCAAAAGTTATATGCAGATTTTCCACAGCAGGGGGATGGGAGGTTTGGCACCCTTAACCTCTGTGTTGGTCTGTAGGGTCTCTCTAGAGACTCTGTAGGGTCAACTCTAGAGTCTACAGTTTGGCTCTAATTAGAAACTCATCTGCCACTCATTAGATTTATGACCCTAGATCAATTAGTAAACTACTCTGATTCAATTTGTTCAAATGTAGAATGATAATAACTTAAAGGTGCGTGGTAATTACGATGTATAGAACACATAGATCATGCTCAGTAAATCTTCAATTCCTTCTTTCACCTTAGTACACGCAGAGATTTGATCACAATATAGTCAATGATTAAAATTACAGATTTTCAAGTGGCTGTGTGACTGGGTTAATCACCACAGCAGATTTTATTATCTTGGGTCCCCTTTTAATTCAACTTTAGGTGAACCACAAAATTTCCCACAACTCATTCATTAATTCAGTGAACAGTTATTGAACTTACACTACAGGCCATTTATCACATGAAATGCTACAGGAGATCAAGAGAAAAATGTTGTTGTTTCTAGCTTCTTCTTTCTATAAACCCAAAGCCTATGGGCATATGAATATATAATCACCACACTGTGATAATCATGACCATAGAAGAATGCACTAAGAGAGTTCAGGAGAAGGAACAAGTAATTCCACCCAGGAAAACATTTATTGCCTACATTTATTGAGTGCTTACTATGTACCAAACAATATTTTAAATATTTTACATGGGCCAACTCTAGTAAGAATCACAATAAGACAATGAAATATTTACTATGATTATTTGCATACAGCATAGGGAGTTCAAGTCTTTTGTTGAAGGCCACATCTAACAAAATCAAAACCACAATTTGAATCCAGCATTCCGGCCCCAGAACCCACACTTCAAACCCTGAAGTGTACTCTGACATAGATTGATGCCTTATAGAGAAGCCAACACTGGAAACAGACCTTGTAGAATAAGCAGTTTGCAATCCAGAGAAGCAGGGAGCAGGAAAGTCAATGTAGAACCTGGGTATGGAAGCTAAGTGATGATAACTAAGTAGTGTGTATAGCCAAATGGGGAAAACAGACCAAAAACCAGCAGAGGCCAACACTCTAAATGAGATTGAGCAACATTATAGGATGAATGGCTCAAGATTCATCAATTCGTCAACTCAATAAAGTTGTGTGTTAAATTACTCTACCTAATATTCCCTCCCAGCTATTCTATTAAACTTGGGCTCCTTTCAATGGCCATTTCTGAGTCTCCAAAGTCAATCCTCCATCTTCCTCTTTGGTCCCCTTTATTTAATTCCACAGCTAGCCTTATTGCTCATCAGAGCAAATATCCTATGAGAGATAATCATGGAATTATCCGTCTTGGATAAATAATGTGCCTTAAAATACCAACTGTTTGATGTTATTTGGATGACCACCCAACACTGGGTATTTAAAAATGACCCCAAGTAGGAGCACCTGGGTGGCTCAGTCAGTTAAGCATCTGACTCTTGGTTTCAGTTCAGGTTGTGATATTGGGGTCATGAGATCAAGCCCTGCATCATCTTCTTTGCTCAGCATAGAATCTGCTTGAGATTCTCTCTCCCTCTACCTCTCCCACTTGTGCCCCCCATCTCAAACCAATAGGTAAATCTTTAAAAAAACAAAAGATTCCAAGTATTTGGCCATGTTTATGAAGGCCACAAGTTTGCCACAGCAGAAGAGGCTACACTATAATTAATTTATTATCTCAGTGGAAAACCATTACCCAATTTTCCATGCACTGTATGAGGGGTGGAAGTGAAAAACAAATAAGAGAAATGCTCAGTTTAAAGATGAACTTTGGAAGCCCTAGATTCTAGAGGATTCTTAGAGAAGAAACCTCAAGGAAATAAGGATTAGCTCTTTCTAATGTGTCTGCATCAGGCAGTTTTTACCCTTTGCTAAATCTGTTCCAACAAAGATTATAGGAATATAACAAAGAATTATGTAAGGCAAAATGTTCAGGACTGTTGGCTAAATCACATGCCTGGATAGCACCCAAGGTGGTGCAACATCACTCTTTGCTCATGTGACATCAAGGTGAGAATTTCTATTCTGGGAAACAACCATGAAAAATATAGACAACTTACTAAAACAACTTGCTCTCAAAGGAAGACAGGGAACTGAAGGAGCAATTCAAAAGATAATTGACATTGAAAGAAGGGTTTTTAATTCAGGAAGATAAAAATTGAATTGGTTGTATAAGCTCAGAAGGATGCCAGGGATGGGGTGGGGTGGAAATTTGAAGATACACGACAGAATAAGGCTAAGAGATTGAGCAACACCATAGGATGAATGGCTCAAGATTGGTTATTGAAGATGTTTTATAGGAATGGGATAGGAAACAACTTCCCCTGATAAAATGGTGGGGGGGGGAGGTGCATGGTAATTCAGGAAGTGAAGGAAAGACTGTTGAGAGCTGTTTCCTGACAGCCTCATCTGCTCACTACCTCCTTGCTTTTATCCCTTCTCTTACTCCTAATGTCCACCCACCACCTAGTCCTGTTGATCCTGCCTCCAAAGTATATCTACAATAAAGCCACATCTCTCCATTTCCACTGTCACCACTGCAATCCAAGCCACAGTGGTCCCTAGCCTGGATTCCTGAAAGAGCTTTCCCATTGTTTGCCTTCTTCCTCTATTAACTTCCAATACATTCTCCACACAACTCTTAGAGATTCCATAAGTGAAAATTGATGCCAGCTCCCTCATGGTTCCTTAAATACAATAAAAATTCCTTATTCTGCCAAACTCTTAGATCATCTGTCCCCACTATCCTCTCCAGCCCAATTTTATGTAATTCTTTCCCCCATCTGTGGTCCAGTCATGTTGATCTTCTTTCCATTTTTCAAATATACCATGCTCATTACTCACATCATTCTGAATGTTACTTGCTCTCACTTATATGCTCTTTCTTGGCTCGTTCATTTATTTATGTCTATAGGGAGTGTTCCTTCTCTTTCCTGAAGGCTCAGACTAAATGTCTTCTCAAAAAAGTCTTCACTGAATAGCTTGTCCAAGGAAATACCCACCACTGCTATAAAGCAGGAATTTAGCAGTTAAGATGATAGACTGAGAAAACTGCCTGATTTCCAGTCTCAGCTTCATCACCTGTATGACCCCAAAGCAAGTAACTTAATTGTTTTCCACTATATGGGAATAATATGAAATAGTTATGCAGAGGCTGGTTTTGACAGTTAAACAAATCAATAAGCATAAGAAACTTAGGGTACCTGGTCCCTTCAGTGCTCAGTAATGACTTACCTCCCTCTAACACTTCAGTTTGTACTTTGGCGTTTCATGTTTACTATTTCATGTTCATACATCAAACATTGTGTTTCATGTTTACTGTGTGTCATACTTATTGTTCACCTTCTGTTTCATTAGGGAGAGAACTGGTTCATGCACTATTGCCAAGGAGGGAAGGGAAGGGGTCCATATCTCTAGTACCTAAAACAATGCCAGTTGCTCAGCTAATATTTAAGGAATGGAAGAATGAATGAATGACTTAATATTCTACCCAATTCAGTATGTTGGGTCTAAGAGAGGCCATGCTGTTATAGAGAAAAAAAGCTGAACTGATTAACCATAGTGATCCAGCCAGGTAAGAATGCCTGAGAGGCCAAGAAGGGTCTGAGAGACAGAAGAGAGTGGTTCCCAAGACTGAAGCCATCATAAGGATCCACAGCAGGCTCACTGAGGGTGAGAGTTTCTCAGGTGAGAGAATGGGAAGTTGTGGTAGTAAATGAAGCATCTCAGTCTTGAGTGAAAGTGAAATCAAAATGCAGTTATTTCTGCCCTGGTGACCATGGTTGGAGGGCAGATGAGAGTGATCAGAGTTGAGAAAACCAAGAAAGGGAGACGACCAATGTAGCAGAGAAGTTACCAGTATGGAGTGATATTTCTTGTTTATCAGGTGGAAGGAAATTAGGAAGTAAAATGCCAAGCAAGGTACTAAAGTCACTGAGAAGAGTAGAAGTGACAGGTTAGTTAGTGACAGCAATGAGAATGGGAAAGAAATGACCCAAGTGGCACCTCTGAGTTTTCACAAAAGTAGAAACTTTGAGTTTCTCAAAAAGATTGAGGAGTGTTGGTAGAAAAATCATCCAAAGCAGCAACAAAGAGTTAAAAAAATTGCCAGCACTCCTTCTCAGTCTCATGAGTTCAAAGAAATGGGAACATCCTGAAGCAGAGATGACACACAAGATAGTCCAGAGGAATGTGTTAGTCAAGGCGGCAGGCAGAATGTGGAGAGTGTTTGGGTCTTGGATCGGTCTGACCAGTATCAGAGTTGAAGAGATTCTAAGATGGTGTGACAGTCAAATTCCCTGGGTTTTGCACTCTGCTCTAAAAGGGATGGGGAGCCACAGGCTCATTTTTAACATAATCCAGTTACCATTTCTGGTAGAATGTGATACATCTGACCCAAGGTAGAGAACCACCTTAAGCTTGCTCAGTGCCTTTCTCAATTTCAAATCTCTCCCCATTTTCCCTTGGCCCAGAGGTGACACAAATGTCCCGCTACAAATTGACTGAAGTATCCTTCCTGTAGGCCTCCCCAGCAGATATCAGAAGTGAAAGGGCAGAAATCAAGTCCGTATTTAAGAAGGAGAAAGCACCAGAGGCTACTGACAGCATCATAACTCCCTAGGGGAAATCTCCAGCTAAAATTTGTCTAAGCAGATGCAGAAATTTGCCATTTTTCTCATCCTTCCTCATGTGCACTGCTTGACAGCCTCTTCAGATCAGAGCCAAAACTGCAGCTTGCATTGGCCAGATCATGGGGAACACTTGGGAGAAATACTAGTGCTCAGCCCTCCCTCATTTTGAGCACTAGGTCAGGTGAATTACTTCAAATACATGCAAGGCCCTTCTGTTTCCATGGTAACTGCTCTAAGAACCGTAACAATGTCAATCATAGAAACGGTGAAATCATAACTTGAACCCATCTTGCTGACAAAGATATCTTGAGAAGTAGCCACTGCTCAGTATCAGACTTCTGCCTCTCATTTGGGGAAGATTGTTTTGTTTACATCCAATCAGTTATGGGAATAAGGGGAAATGGTGGTTAGTCATTTTCCTTCTGCTTCGCTGGGTCTACCTCTGTCTGTATTTTGCTGATATGCTTGTAACTCATTTTCCCTGCTTGAAATTATAGATGGAACAATTCGTTTCTCTACCTCTCTTTCCTGCATAGGTGTAAGCACTTGAAGACGAAATATTGATTTTTTTTTTCTATGCGCTTTAAGAAAAAAAAAAAGAATGGCTTATTCATTTTCATTACATCGTGTCAGTTGTTTTAATTTCTTAGTGTCTGTTTTGATAGAGCAACTTCACAGTACCTAGAGATGAAGTTCCAATCCTGGGGTGGTAAAATAAGATCCAATACGTTTTGCCTGCCCTGAGAAATGGGGCAAATATCTCAGTCAACCAATTCTTGCATGGATAGAGAAGTTAAGAAGTAATTCCCATTTCCTCCCTTCCTACTTGTACAAAATCTACACTCTGGATTCTAAAGTGATCTCCCACAGAAGTAGCAAAATCTCATATTCGTAACATCTAGAACCTACATGACAATTCCCATCAAAAAGATATCTTGGCACATTAACATTCAAGATCTGCTGGCTGTTTTATTTGCTTGGTTTTATATTTTAATGTAAATTTTAGGACACTCTTGCCCTGCCTAATATTTTTATCTTCCCTTTATACTAGAAAGAATTTCAAAGCAAGAACATTTCTGTGAGTTTATTAGAGCCTTCAGTTCGGATACTGAATTGTTACAAAACTAATATTTTTTACATTTTTCTTCTTAATAACATTCTTTGACCCAGAGAGAACTAAAAAATAAGTTATCTGATATCTAAAATTGCAGAGATAAACTGATATTGTGTTCTGTAGGTGTCTTTTCATGAGAAAAATGGAATTTTTTAAAAATGTAATCAAGTTATACTGAGCCCTCACCTTCAGGTCATCAGTTCAGATTTGTGGGGGTTGAAAGTTGCACAAAGTTGTGGTGGTTGTAGACTCCCAGTGTCCTCTGAGAAATGAGCTGGAGGTCCCAGAGAAGGTCACAGCGTTGTAGTCACCATCCCATGACTGATACCCACAGGCTCACAGAGGAATAACAATTCCAATAGCAGCCCATAGATTTGGCCTAAGACTCGTCTTTAAGTTGGTCCTATGCACCCTTATGTTCACAAATGTATGTTCTGAAATGTAAGCTCTATGAGTAATCGAAGTCACTTATTTTTAGTGGCTCTGGAAAGCCTATGCTCAGTATCCTGCTGAACTGACACAGTCAACACTGTCTCAGTGTTGACAATCCGAGAAGGATGAAGGCCCAGAGAGGAAGACAAGGGAGAGGTAGGACAAAGAAAAGCAGGAGAATGAAAATAAGCTAAAAGAGAAGGGGATAAAGATGAAAAGAGGCAGAGAAAGTAAAGAAAAATGGAAAAACAAAAGAGAAGAGAAAAAATAAGTGATGGAAGAAATGAGAGAGAAATGAAGGAGCAAGACATGGGCACCTGGGTGGCTCAGTGGGTTAAGCCTCTGCCTTCAGCTCAGGTTATGATCTCTGGGTCCTGAAATCAAGCCCCACATGAGGCTCTCTGCCCAGCAGGGAGCCTGCTTTCCCCTCTCTCTCTGCCTGCCTCTCTGCCTACTTGTGATCTCTCTCTCTCTCTCTGTGTCAAATAAATCAATAAATAATCTTAAAAAAAAAAGGAGCAAGACAGTGGAATTCTGTCCTAGTAGTGAATATAAACCTCTCCATTCTAATAGGACTGTTATTTGTTTTAGCACTATTTTCATAACAGGGATCTATTCTGTATAGAAATTTCACTTTTACAAATGCTAATTTTGGCCAAAATCCAGACTTCATAATCATTATCCAAAGAAAAGGAAGCCACCAGAGAAAAAGGTTTTGCATTCCAATCTCACAGGGAAAGTATCCCTTCATCTCAAAGAGAAGTTTACAAGAACCCAGAGTATGATAGCACAATTATGTGCTCTAGCCCCAGAAAGAAGCCTCACATTAATGGGGGAAATAGGGAGGAGCCTGTATGTGTAGTTCGTATTACCAAATTGGACATATATGGGCCACATGCCCACCAAGGAGGCAGTAATTTAAAGACTGTTTTTTTGTTTGTTTTTAATTTCTTTTCAGCATAACAGAATTCATAGTTGTTGCACCACACCCAGTGCACCATGCAATGCGTGCCCTCCATAATACCCACCACCTGGCTCCGCCAACCTCCCACCCCCCACCCCTTCAAAACCCTCAGGTTGTTTTTCAGAGTCCATAGTCTCTCGTGG